>JAIFZK010000006.1:17902500-17982500 GCA_027481765.1 Tenualosa thibaudeaui | reverse complement strand
CTCTGTCTCTCCTTTCACCCTCCCACTTCCCTCCTCTCTCTTCTTCACCTCATTCTTGCATAACTGTTTTGTTTCTCTCTCTCCACCTGTTTTCTCATCCCCATCTCCCATAGGCCTCTCTTTCTCCTGCTGTCTGCTTCCCCTCATCTACTCTCTTCCTCTTTCCTATTCACCTCTTCCCTCAATCTCTCTTTCTCTCTCCCTCCTTCCATCCTCTGTCCTCTCCACCTCCTACCTGCGTCTCTTTCTGACTCTTTCTCCTCCTGCACCCCCCACTCCTCTGTATCCACCTCCTCCCTCTCTTTCCCCCATCCTCTCCTCTCTCCTATCCACCACCTCCCTCTCTTCCCCCCTTTTCCAGCTGACTGGTGAGTAATTGAGTGGGACGTGGGCTGATGTGGAGTGTGGTGCAGATGAGGTCATAAATACAGTTCACAATAACCACATCCTTGTTTAATTATTTTCTTTCTTTATTTATTTACTTACTTACTTATTTATTTATTTAGTCAATTTGCCTGAGTCTATTAGGCCCTCTGAACCTCTGAGTGCTCCTCAATTAAAGCAATTAAAATGTGCCGTAAGAGGACTGAAAACCCTGAAAACCCTGACAACCGAGGCAATATTACCAAACTATATTTATCCTCCATTCACATGTCAGAAAGGCAGCAAATGCATTGTGTGTGCTCAGAAAGCACTTACTATAGAGAGCTTCCTGTTTAGAGCCTATATTGCCATGCACAATACTGTCTCTGAAAGTACAGCAACCACTGACATGTTGCTGTTTTTGCTTTGGAGTTGCTCTTTTCTATTTTTTTCTGCCTTTCGTCATCTTCTTTTTAGAATTTGCAATCAGAGCAGGTCTTTTAATCAACTCTAATCAACCCTCCATGGAGTGGATTCAGATTCATAGAGCCATTATCTCTTGCTATGTAAGTAGCGCTGTCAGTCCTTGTGATCTGCTTATTCTTTCGGCAGCGACAAGCCAGCATTGTATTTATAGGGGGGAGCCTGGGTTCATCTCCATATGCAAATGACTGCATACTTCCTCCAAGGCAACAGCAACCAACAAAACAGCAAAATCTACTGATGGGGAACAGTATAGGCCCAATCCTGCACAAACATGGTGCCTAAATATAATCCATCCTAATCCATCCCTTCTGTTTCAAACCTTTTTTTTACCATTATTTCAGACCATTTTGAAGCTGTTTTCTGTCTGAAATGTTTAGTAAAAGGATGATGCACAAAAGATCCTTCAGCTCCAAATATAACAAAAAAATGACTGCATTTATCTTAGGAAATAAGCACATTTAGACCATCATACAATGAAGAGAAATGTGTGTGTGCTGTTACTGTAGTGTTTGTTTGTTAGTGTCTGATGTTAGCTTAGTGATTATAAGAAGTGAAGGAAGCTCCTTGGGAAATGCTATATTTTCTTGACCCTAATTTGAAACTTCCACACTGAAGATGTACACTGGCAGCTGGTCCTGCTGATGGGCTTGTAAACAAGGTATGGGATGAAGCCTTGTGTTTACTTCCAGCAGAGATGGAGAGAGGGAGCGAAAGAGAGAGAAGGAGAGAGAGAGAGAGAGGGAGAATGACCTCAAACAGATGGCTATGAAGAAGTCACAGCAAAGCAAACTTTCTCAGAGCATGTGCTTTTCCCCCTGAAATCTCACATTTGTCCTCCACATCCCCCAAGTCTGCCTGTCATACCTCCTCTTGGAAAACTTTTGCAAACAAAACGTTCAGTCTCCCCTCCACGGACATCATATAGGCATGTATCTAGCATATCTCAATGCATGAAGTCTCAGTTGGAGCGCCCAAAGCAGTGTGGGAGCGTGTGCATGGATGGGGATAGAGTGTGTGCACACACATGGGTTTCACACCACACATGTACTCTCCAGAGAGAATACGCCTGTCGTCTGGGAAGAGTGGATCCTGCTCGGCAGGAGCCTCCATAATAAATGAAATAAGGTGTCCTCTCCATGGAGACGGTCCCTGTGGAGACCCTGACACTGTTCCATCTGTGGAGTGCTAATTAACAGACATGGGCGTCCCATCAGAGCTGAGGTCCGTGCTCTGGACCTGCTCACGCTCATCTGCTGCTGGTAGACAATTATCACTTTCTCACAACTGAAAAGTGAAAAGGATTTTTTTTTCTGTTTGGTGAGCTTGTAATGATTTTTTTTTTTTTTACATCTTACCTTACGCCTTTTACGACACTTATACACAGCCCAGACAATGGCCTCTCTCTCAGTCTTAATTTTTTTCTGCAAAATGCCTATTTTTTGTGTGTGCCGAGTACTCCTTGTACTAAGTTGGGGAGAAACAACAAAAATAAAAGAAATTAAAAGTACAAGGCCTCACCTGTAAATTGTAAGTGGTGTAGCACAGCAGCAGTGGTCATGTAAATGAGGAGTGGTATGGTAAGCAAAATAATATTAAGAAATAATAAAAATAAAATCAGATTTTGTGCTTCCAAACGACAGAGCAAAAACATATCCATAAAGATTTGAAGGCCAAATAAATTGGTTACATAAAGGCAGCCTTGAGTAAGAAATCATGGCTTTCAGAGTGTACTGCTGAATCAGGCAAATGCCATGATTTACTGGAACTCATTTGCAAGTTTCATGGCCAGTATTACTGTGTGTTGCAGATGGCTTTATGGTGCTATGCTTCAAATAGACTGAGAATGCTATTGCTTTATTTGAATCATACAGAACTGTATATCCATGACGCATTATGGTGGGTAAGGTATTTGTAATAGCTTAAATCATGTTTTTGCTGTTATGTCAATACATAGAATTCAATTTAAGTATCTGTTGCCCAGATGCTTCATTTATTAGGGTCAGTTAATGAACCTTCACAACATCACTGTTAGAGGATATCTGAGACAAAGTGGCACATGCTATCTGAACTCACAAATATATTATCATCCTTTTTTTCTTTTACTTTTTTATTTTGCAATAAATTAAGTAGAGATATCTTTTTAATAATATCAACCATATCATGTAAGACACATATTATATATAAGACACATAGGTATAATTTCACATTAAATATACATATTAAATAGGTTAAATTGTTGTTATTTAGTCCATAACAGTACTTAAAGCCAACTTCAACTTTTTTGCTGTTGTTTTCTGTTGTTGTAAGTTACATACATACATACACACATACATACATAAATATATACACACATACATAAATACATACCTAAATACCCGTGTCTTTTACCATATCATATAACATGTTCTATCTAACACTGTGATTAAATTTTATGTCCACATAAGTTCTCTTGAATATGATATGTTTTGAAATGTTTACTGCACATGGCCTGCAGGTTTCAAGCTGAACCAAGCTGATGAAATTCAGTGGGGAAAACAAATATTTTCAGGAGAGGGTGTGAGGGATATGCTTTTGTATGTGTGTGTGTGTGTGTGTGTGTGTGAGACATGAGATGGAGACATGATCTGTAGGTCTGTAGGCATCTGCCTGGACTCAGTTTAATACACTTACTGAGGTCTCACCCATTCATTTTTGTATGGCCGATCATTTAACTGGGGACACCAAAGTTGAAGAAGTTGAATAAACCACCCAAAATGTTATGTAAATGAGCAGAATTGTGTGTCTGTATGTGCACCCAGAAGTTATTTCGTCAAATTTGAATAAAACAACAGACGTAGTCTTTTTTCATGCCTCTGCTACACTGAGTCTTTCATTTGAAGCTGATTGTATGTAACAAAGTTTGAGGTGCTACTGCTGAAGTGTACACAGCCCATTTCACTGATTTGGCTGACCTTCATGTGATCTAGAGATTGTATGCCAGCCTGCCCTGATTGTCCCCCATAGGGCAGGCCTGTCTCAAGCCTACTAGTATCCCATTCCGCAGACACACACACACACACACACACACAAGACATCATGTAGCCTTTCATGTAACTGGCAATCAAAAACATGAAAACATGCCCCCCCCCCATCTATTGCATTTGCTGATTTTTTGATAGGTCCAAAAAAGCAAATGTGAATGAATGCATGTGACGGTGAGGAAAAAATGTGATTTAAAACAGCAGATATAGACATCACAAAATACAGAAGAAAAAAACTTTGACAATGTTTTAGCATCTTGTTTTCTCACAGGATGGAACAGCAGGAAGCCTTTTCAGACAGAGTGATGGGTACGATGAAGACAGAAACTGACAGACGAGGCAAAACAACCCAGACTGTCTGTCACTCTCTCTGCTGTGGAATTACACTGTTTAAGCACCTAGTTTTCTGAAAGGTAATTTAGAGTGACAGTCACCAAACTGTCCCCATTTCCGCTCATATGAGAAAAACACTCTGAACTATTGCTATACGACAGCACTGCAAAACAAATGTCAGATTGAATTTTAAGTTTAAGCTTTTTATTTTCCCGTCTTTTAACAAGACAAAAAACTTTACAAAAAGCCTGTCGGGTCACTGCATATATTTCTGACTTAATGCCATAGTGACATAAAAGCTGAGGTTTCTATACTACCAAGGTAAACATAATCAAAACACTATCAAGCAGTATGCCATTAGGCCTACCTATGAAATTGCTCTATTCAGGTGTTATTTAAATGCCTCTAATCAGAGATGTGTGAAGAATGCCATTTCAGTAAAGACCGTAGCAGGTGTCTGACGGCAATAATAGCTGCCTATCTCTCCCGTTCAATGACGGCACAACTTTTTAGCTGGAATGAATCATTTGTTAATTTTCATGAATAAATTATTTCTTCATGCATTGAAAACACTTGTAATGAGGGGATTTGTCTTCTTACACATGTTTTAAAAGCATGAATGTGTCTGTGTGTGTGTGTGCGTGTTTGTGTGTGGGAGTTTGTACATGCCATATAGGTTGATAGATAGAGTATTTGCTTGCAGGTCTAAATAAGATACAATAATTTCAGTGTGTGGGCACAACAGACCCTCAGTTCCATTGTACTCTCTCACTCACTGACAACTTCTGAAAGGTCCTGCCACAGGATGGACAGAGGGGCTCATCACTCTGACACTCACTTTAGAAAGGAAATAACAAAGTAAAGTGTTTCAAATGTTCAAATCTTTTAATTTTCAGCTTGTTTACTCAAGTCTGCATGTGTAGAATCAACTATGTTTGCATTTGGGGGCCAAACATAGCTTTAACTTTTCCCTTGGAGGACATTGTTTACAAACACAATATTGGAACATTAAGGGACTGACATAAGAAATAACACAAAGTTGTAGTGTTACTAAAATCCAACTTGAGGTCTTGCATTTTAGCAAACAATATATGAATTAGGCTACGTATGTCAAACTTCAGTTGGATATCAGAAGACACCCAGCTATACCTTTCCATGAAACCTAATGACTGTAAGCCAATAACTAAACTTGATGCCTGCCTTGGAAACATTAAAACCTGGATGACTAATATTTTCTTATGTTTAAACTCAGATAAAACTGAATGGTTGAATGACATTTCACCTACCACCAAAACAGTGGCCATACTCAGTACCCTCTCTTTTAACCCTTTCTCTTTTAAAAATCTCAGCGTAATCATGGACCTCTCTCTGTAAAACATATTTCAAAAACATATTTTTTTCACCTATAAAATATCACTAAGGTTGGAAAGTTCCTATCCTTTGAGGATGCGGAAAAATAAATGCGTGCATTTGTCACCTCCAGCCTTGGTTATTATAATGCTCTGTTCTCTGGGTGTAGTAATACCTGTATTAAAAACCTATAGCTAATACAAAATGCTGCGGCACAAACACTCGCTAGGACTAAAAAATACGAACATATCTCTTGTTCTTTCTTCCTTACACCAGCTTCCTATTAAAAGTCGAATTGATTTTAAAATACTCCTCCTGACCTATAAAGCCCTCAATGGCCTTGTTAAATTAAAGACCAAGTTGTCCCTTACTACCCTGCTAGACCCCAAAGATCCCAAAATGCTCAAAATCTACGATAGGAGGAAGAACTTTCTGCTGCTGTGCTCATCTATTGTGGAATAATCCCCCCACCTAAATTTGTCAAGCAGACACTCTCAATATCTTAGTGGCTGATAGTGGCTGATATTACTGCTAGAAAAAATATGAATGCCTGGTAGAAATGTGGTGCTACTAGTAACAGTGTCGGTCCCATCCTTGCTGATATGGTCAAGATATTTAGAGTGGGAAATTCTTCGAATTAGGCTTGTAAGATTAGCTTGTAAGATGTTAGGTCATTAACCTTTGTCTATCTCACACCAAATGTCAGACTTTGCAGTTGTCACTTATTGTCACTGAATGGTGGCATTATTAAGATTTTCTCCTTGCGAACCTGGTGAAAATTGTCTCAAAATATTTTTGGAAGCAAAAATAGTGGAAAGGCATCGATTTAGTATCAGAGAATTGAGTAAACCAGCTGTATCTGGTGGATGGAGCAAATTTACAGGGGGTGACTGGTCTAGGCTAAACATCAAAATAGCTCATTGTAGCACATTTTCTGACATCTAAATCTCTAAACTGAGTCATAGAATTTTTTTTTTTTCATACATAGAGTGGTTGTTGGCACAACCCAAAGGGACCCAAATGGAAATACAGAATCACACAAAAAAGCAATTTTTGCATTATATGTGCCCTTTAAGTCTAGACTTCTCTTTTCTGCTCCCCATAGTTGGGGGATGGTGCATGGTGAATCATCTCTCCTCATGGGTCTTATTGGGAAGGACTGCCTCAGCTGTTGCCTCCAGCCGTGGGTCAAGGTGGCCACTGACCATCCTTGCAGTGGTGTGAGTCGTCATGCACCATACATTAGTTTTGCTGCTACAGCCTAGTGCTGCCACAAGCCCCTCATGTGTCATGCCGTGCAACTGTCTCGCTCACTCTCTTACATATATGTACTTATGACTAGTGTTGTCAATTGATTAAAAAAATAATCTGAATAATTTCTGAAAATCTGAAATTTGTGAAAATTTAAGTTAATCACGATTAATCACAAGTAATGACACATTTAAAGATCAAGAATTCAAAGAATTCTTTATTTTTTGTGAAGAAGGAATGTCACACATGCCCCATGTTAGTGCAGGCTTTAGTAAAGTGGTGCTCTTCAGTGTGAGGAGTGAGGAGTGTTCACCCAATGTGAAAGAGTGTAGTTGCCATAGGGCGTCTATGACAGGGGTGCCCAGGGCTGACCAACCACATGATTTTTTAACACTCCCCCGCACACGCACACACACACACACACAGTCGCATCCCATTCGCACAAGTTCTGCAAACTCCTTCTTGGTTCAAATCTCTCATTGTTTAGCCTTTTCCTTGTATTCTCATTCAACGTACCTGTGTTGCCAATTCTGCCGCTTGTATTTACAATATGTCAAAGAGAAACTCTTTTATTCCTGGACAAAGCTCTCTGGCTGATTTATGGTTCTGCGTGGACTCAGTGCAAAGGGCACTCGTTGCCTTGTTACCATTGTTTTCTGTTATGGTTTGGCGTTGAGTGTGTCCATGCTTGCATAGTATAATTCACCAAATTGCTTTGAGTGGAACCATTTGCCCTTCGGTCATGCAGAGTCTTCCAAATCCATTTGTCATGCCTTAATTTGTTTTAACATTACTGTTAAAGGAGACTGCATATTTGTTGGTACAAAAAATATATCAGAACTATTTATAAGGTTTCTATGCAGTCAGTTTATCTTCTTAACATAACAAGCAAACTTGAGTGACATGACTGACAACTACTGCCTGCTGACGAAGTGCTGAATTTAAAACATTAATGATAGAAAAGCACAGTACAATCGTGAAGTTCTGCCACTGAATTGAAAACGATGTCGATGTAAACAATGTAAATTATTTACAAAGTCTTTACAGTGGACTAGCATGTTGCAAAAAGGACCTACAGTGGGCTGCTGAAACACACTTGCAAACAAAACAAAGCAAGTGGACAAACTCATCCAATCACAGCCCTTGCAGTGTGTGTAAATGAGATAGATGCTGGTAGTGTGATGTATGCATCTGCATGATTAATTTGCATAAAAAAAAAACTCCACAATCATCTCTGCCTCTCACTGGTTGACTTGCCTGTCACCAGCTCCTCCTGATTTGACTGTGACCAACTTCACGGGAGGCCAATGGCAGAACTGACTTTCCTTCCAAGAGGCCCTGCGACTGACCCCTCTGACGACAGCAGTTGTCAGAATGGACTCCATTCAATGTCTGCCCCCATGAACCCTACTTTTGGCTGTGTTTTGTCTTGTTTTGACTGCTATGGAACATCAGCAGCTGCTTGCAATCCAAATGTTCTTGAACTGTACTTGTACTTGACTGTTCTTTCCGCAATACTTCACAGTCGAAACCCATGTCCATACCGCTCTCTGCTGCGCTAGCTGTTTGCCGTCCTCCTAATATGCCTTACATTTGTTTGTAAAATAGGAATGTAGATGACTCTGCACCGCTTTTGCCATTGTTTTTTTTTCACTGTAAAACGACATTTTCAGGGACTTCAACACGTTTTAACTTGTTCAAGATTTCTGTCCAAGCCTGCCTCATTAATCACCTCAAACACTTGCTTGAATAATTTGTTGCTTGGCTGTCAAGGCAGTCCACAATTCTCATTTGGCATAACATCACCAAAAGCACATTTGTTTCTTGCGCCGACCAGTTTTCCACCCTCAGCACCACCATGCTTGCTGTCGACTATTTAATGGTGCTGGAGCACTTGCCCACGTCATCACGAACGTTTGGCACACAAGTGTACTCCAACAATCTGATTACATGTTTACATGGGTATTTTTGCCCATTGATCGGCTTAAGAAAAAGGTGAACATCACCTCTCTAAATCCGAAATTTCAATCCAATCGAGCTGAATCTGATCGAATGGCATGGACACATAAGGTATTTTAAATCAGACTTGACCTATAATCAGCTTAAAGGATGCATGTAAACATGCACATTTTAATGTCCAAGATATCGTGAGTGTCTGAACAGTTCATGTGCAATAAATGCGATATCTTAGACTCAAATAATGCCATAATGCTTTTTTCTATAGCAATGCAATATTTCAAACTTTCGTAAGCGGAATGTAAATATTTTCACAGATATCTAACTCACCCAAATGCCAACTGAACTCTGTTGCACTGATCAGTGTGAAAAGCATTCTTGCCTTTGATAGCCACTGAACTTTACAATTGCAGCTTTTATGGCACAGGTTTGCTGTTTACTTTTTGCCGCTACTCTCCAGACAGTATGGAAAAAATCCCTGGCTCTACCCATATGCTGACAGTGTATTTTGTGTGTATTGTGGCTAGTTAATCATGTTAATTTGACTCGTGTGTGACCCTGCCCCCTCAAGCAGGCCCAAGAACACAGACAACTTTTTTCTATCATCCATTCTTCATAGCAAAGTCACAAAACAGCACCAAAATGTCAAAATTTCCAATTACCTATATTTCACATTCTAAAGAAAAAAAGGTGAACTTATAACTGTTACATGGACTGTTTGGCCTCTTTCTTCTGAAACATTTTGATTGGCCAGCATTGTGAGAATAATAAAAAAGCCTGTGTTAACCCTGCTCCAGCACCTAAGTAGCCTAGCATATAGTCATCCCCTTATCTCCATGCTGGTTATATTGCGTGAGAAGTGAGGTTCACCTTGATGAGGGAGTGTTGAGAGGGGTGTCCTTCTCTCTTGTGGTGTGCTAAATGATGGCATGTAGCCAAACGTGACAGCGAAGGTTTGCTTTATTTAGCAGGGCACTGGGCTGGTCAAAAAGCGAAGAGCATCAGGACACCCTTTTTCCCTCGTATTAAACTAATGATGGTCTTTGAATGTGTTTGTCATAAATCACTCTGGCAGAGCAAACATAAGCAAAGGCTCCTCGTTTGTAATGTGAATGGATCCGTGCATTTATTCTGACATGTTTTATGATTACAACACTCCCACCCCTCAGCCCAGGGGGCAATGAATTATGATGACAGAGAGAAGTAGAGAGAAAGAGAGTGAGGCCGAGAGAAGAGAGAGCTTTCCTGGAGATGTAGATTTGCTTTAATGAATTTTCAAGAAATGTTTAGAGACTGTGGGTCAAAGACTAATTCTGAATAAATGATTAGTAGCAGTGGATTTAAGTGCTACATTACTCCTCACATACTGATAGTGCAGCCTCAACATGATCTGTGATTACATGCCAACCAAATGAAATATCAGGAGTGTGGTTCTTCTTAGTGCTGGCAATGCAAAATCATCATTAAACCTAAAAGTAAAGTAAAGTAGCTCCTAACATTACTGGAGTGATTTAACAACGGTCTATTCTAAGTTTTCACTTATGTATTGAGTAGGAATAAAGCAGCTGTTAAAGTGTATGTTGAGGCGATGTTTAAACAGTTAACATCTCGTTTAGGTCCTGGGGACCTAATACCTCTACATTTTGGTGTAATCAGCAGGATAATTCGACCCAAAATTCCTCCATCATACCACATATCCTTGAGTAAATAGGCCTGTATATCTCTCTTCATTTTTTGATTGTGACAGGTGAAAAGAGTTTCACGTGATTTCTAGTCAGATGAATAAACCCCACAGATGTTAACACCAAACAGTGAACATCCTGTTTCTCCAGTTCTTAGAATACATAGGTGACAATTGAGGGATATGTTGTGATTCAAATAACTGCATTAAATTGATTTGTGTTTTTTTTTTTTATTTTGAATGACACTACCATATGAAATCTTCAAAAGTTCATGATTGAATGAATGAAACCAAACATCAATTATTCATGGCACAGAAACACTCAATGGAAAAACATTATCAATATGAGGCAGAGACCAAAATACCACCTACTGTAAGAAGTAAGGGAAGAAAGAAGAAGAAAAAAAACTCACATTTCAGATTCACATAAAGTAATTGTGTAGTCTACTCAACAAGCACAGAATTAGATGACTAGATCATGTGTATGTCTGCTAGATCGTGTGTGTGTTTCCTGATTTTGCAAGCCCCATCAGTGGAAGTATAGCATAAAAATGAAAGGTGCAGACTCATGTGTATGGCCTTGGTTGTGAGACTTGGGAATTCAAATCAAACACTCGTGTCAGACGTGGACAGACATTTCAAACAGTTGTGTACAACCAGCTATGAAGTTATTCTGCCTCACCGAGTAGATCAAGAGGTATACGAACATGCAAGGCATGTTATTGAGTATAGACCCCATTATAATAATTTATATTGAGTATAAATCCCATTACCCTTACAATGAATAGCTATGACTACGCTTCCAAAGGGACTTAGTTTTACACATTGTTTGAAGTTAATACTTGTGATCTGTCAGGCTTAATATATGACATGATACCATTTGTTTAATCATGAATGTCTTGGAATTTTGGGAGAGATGCAGGTGATTACTTGTAAACTGCTAGTCACGAAAGGGTTTGCAAGGTCATATGACCCCAGCCGGAGATGACAGTAGAAGATTACAGTCGATATGCTCCTCTCAATTCTAACGCCCTTGTCGGCCCCATTCGTGATCTGATCGGCTGTATTCATGCATAACCCTCTGACCCTCACTCTAAGCATATAAGCTATAGCATATATGGGGCTCAACATGAACAGACACAGAGCTGTTTGCTTATGAGGGGAGGGAGCAAGGTCAGATTAAAGTCATGCCTTATGTCATGCAAGTGCATATGTTGCCAAGGTTGACAACGTAATGTATCACATTCAATAAGCTGATTTGCTGTGTATTTTATTATAGGCCCATCAGTACTATGAATAATCTATAGTAACATCAGGGGTCAAACACACACATTCCTCTTCACTGGCCTCACCTCATGTCCTCTAGATGACCATGGTAAGCTCCTTATTCCTTATTCCTTATTCTGAGTCAGCATCACTCTTATGTGTTTGGGGGTGTTGCACTTTTCTACATCATAACTGTAATTACTCTGCAGTCAATAACCAACCACTGCAATTTCATTTTTATGTTACAGTAAGAACCAACCATATCAACAAAACTGATTATGATTATACATCATGCAAGCACTTTTATTCTTGTTGAGATTTCATGATGTTGGTTCAATCCCACTTCTGCCACCTGACCCACTATTTCCTAGTACCAGCAGTAAAAATCAGAACTGGGATTAAGTTATTGATTTACTCAAATTAAAGTGACCTTCATGAGACTGTCTGCATATAGTCTACAGCTCAAGGTGATACCTGACCCTATCATTAAATCCCAATTACGGACCTATGGACCAAAGCATGACTTCAAAGTTTATTGCCTAGCCAGCAGCTGGTACAAAGACTTGATGTAGTTTTCAATTTAATGCATCTGGAAATCCATTATGCACAAATGCAACTTAATATTAGAGATTTTGGATTGGGGGCATATTTATAGACCCCTTGTATATGACAAGACATGTAATTATCAGTAGTAATGCATAAACATATCCCCACTCTTTGGTAATCTTATTAGAAGATTAGCTCTGAAAAATGGCTTAGGCATGGATGTCTGCTTTGGGGCAACTGCAAGGCCTTTTCAAGTGCAAGTGACACTGATTTTGTTATTCATCCCCCCTCTCATCTCATCCTCTCTCTCTCTCTCTCTCTCTCTCTCTAACCAGCATGGATCTAAATGAATATGTTATCTTTAAAACTTTAATAAGCTGTGGCCCCTCATTTTGTCAATGGCCATCACTGTTGTGATGTCACTGTGTGGCATTAGTCTACTGTTTTAGTCTACTTTATGTAGACATGCTAGACACAGGCAAAGTTTTACAAGGCAAGAGGGCTGCATTCATGCTAGTGTGCATATTGATATTCTGAAGAAACAGAGTGTACAAACACCACTGATTAAAATAGCTACCTTAGTTAGGAATACAAAAATAGCATAATCTGGTAATGAGCAATTAAAAGTCTTATAAATGGCAGGGGCAAACTCATAGATTGTCAATTATATATGTTATTATTATCCAAATGTTTTTATTCATTTGCTAGGTGACAATTAAATGATAAATGATACATACTTGGGTCATTTCTCTAACCTTAATTAATTCCCAAAAGTGTGGAACGTCCAAAAATGTTGGGGAAACTTTGTGCAAGCCAGCTCTGCACTTTAAGTCCAATACAGGAGTCAAATAAAGGCTGCGGTGACACAGCAGCGCATTGTGTGCAACATTTTCAAATAATCCTATTAAAAAAAAGCTATTTGTTCCACTTCCAACAACAGTTTTATTACCAGTGTGATAATATATGGTTGAGCCCCTTCAGCGGGAGGAGTGTGAAAGTGGGTATTAGGCACCACAACACCCCCCCGCCTGATCATCTTAATTCACTCCCTGAATTAGCCTCTGATGGAAGTGATTGCATTTAAAACATAACAGCACTGGAGAAAACCTTGAGAAAGAGAAAGAAAGGGCGAATGATGCTAAGAGAGACGGATGAGGAGAAAACAAAAGGCCAAGAAAAGGGAAGAATGAATGAAAATGAGGAAGAGGGAGAAAAGGTGAGGGGGAGGGCTGTTAGTGCATAGCGAGGGTAAGTAAGACACAGAGGTATGTTGCCGGCTCAGGACAGTGGGAATTAACTTGGCATAGTAATCCATGGCTGTTTCATTGTGTGCCTCTAAGTCAGTGTGTGCTCATTAGACATAGAGCAAACAACAGTATATTAGGCCTGTTTTCCTAAGTCTAGCGAACAATATCTCAAAGTGCAGCCTGACTGTAGCCAGCTAATGCACAATTAGTGTATTGTGCAAGGCCTGCTTAATGGCCCTGTATTTCTCTTAGCTCTATGCACCATTGAACTATTGAGAGCAATGCACATGATTATTTTATTTTATTATTCTTTTGCAATTTGTGCACCATTTTAGGGAAAAGGAGAAAAAAGCTATCCATGGCCATGTAGCTAATGGTCTTGCTGAGGAAACAAGCCCATTGGTTGTAGCTACTGGAAAAGGAGGACAGTAATGAATGACTGGGATCATCCCTCTAGTCTACTAGAGGTACTACAGATTATACTGAGCCACCTACCTGATCCTGATCATCCACGCACTGTGCTTATACTTGTCTTGCCGCAGTGGCTCAGTAGGTAGAGGAGTCATTCGGTCAGTGGAAGGTTGCCCTTTCACAAATTCTTAAAGCGATAGTCCGAAGTACTTCCAACCTTTGTTGTACAAACTCACCGAGTGCTGTGAGAGAACAAGAGAATTTGGTATAATGTACACTGAATCATGAGCTACTGAAAAATTACTACCACAGAAGTAGTAGTAGCACTACAGTAGTAGTAGTGGTAGTAGCAGTAGCAGTAGTCATAGTAGTAGTCATAATAGTAGTAGTAGCAGTAGCCCACAGTTTGTTTGTCCCCAAAGAAATATAAAATGTGCCATGTTCTGATCTAAAAAGCCAAAACAACAAAGATCGTTTGAAGTCTGTACAATTTTAATATGTACAAAGAAATATAGTGTTCAAAACACTGGCTAGCCGCACAGAGAAGTATGCATAGTTTATGTAGTATTCTCCAGCTTTTAAAATTATAGTTTTTACCCTTTTCAAGCATGCATAAAATATGTGGTTATTCTCACTAAGAGCAGGGGGGAAAAGAGAGCTGAATCAGTGTGTATGTGTGTGTGTGTGTGTGTGTGTGTGTGTGTGTGTGGATGAGAGGGATTTCTGAAAGGAAGGCAAACAGAGCCAGGCGCCCTGAAAAGGTCAAATACCTTACCCCCTCCCCTTCATCATTCTGTTCCCTCCTTAGCCTAATCATCCCCTCTGAAATGCTCACACAGGTGGCCAGTGATTCAGCCACAGCAGACCCCAGCCGTCTCTCCACCCCCAGGCTAGCCTAGCCCTCTTCAAAATGGCTGACTGCCTTCTGCCATTGCTTTCCCCATGTGCTCTGTGCAGGAAGTAAGTAAATAAGCTGATCTTAACTAGTTTATCTTTACCTAGCCTGGTAATAAAACCAGCCCCTTGTTCTACACTTTGTTTCATGCAGAGGGTCTGGCCATTCGGTAATGAGAAACGATTGCGTAGTGGAGGTTTGTTTAAAAAGATTGGATCAGCCCTTGACTGATAGCATTCAAGCTCTGCATTCACAACACCTCCCTCTGTTTGCTAATTGAATCCAGTAAAAATTCCACCTGAGACAACAAGCTCAAAGGGATCAAATCCAGACTAGCACTGTTGGGAGATAGCAATCAAGTGAAAGTGCGTAGAAAGGCATGACCAGGCTAATTACTACCAATATCACCTTATTTTTAAAGGCACCAGGCAAGCCTGCTATTTTTGTTTAACCAACAGAGCTCCCCTTACAATTGCCGATTTAAAAAGCCGCCATAAATTCTCACCAACACATGTGGATTTGTTGGCAAACCAAAGAATAGGAACCAGCGATGATCATTTTCATAGAATTATATTGAATGACAAGGTAACTGTGATTAATTCAGTTTAGGTTTCGTTTGACATTGGCTTGCCATCAGAGATGTGCAAGTGTTGTAACTGCGTTAGAGGGGGCCGAACCTTCAATCACCCGGTAATGAGCCATTTATCCTTCAGAGTGACTATGAAGCTGGTAAATTAACCTGAAAACAGCATAAAATGTTGCCTGGTGTGGAAGAAATCATAATGTAAAGTAAGGTATAACAGTTTTAATGCCACTCTGTGTACACATCAATGCAATGTGACAGGAAAGCAATGATCTTCGTGATCTTGATCATGATGTAATTAAATTAATAAAATATTATGCTATAGGAGTCAATCAGTTGTTATCAATAGGCACTTAAAAGTGTTGTGTAACATATATTAATATTTCAGAATATTACTGATATGACAAACACATATGAAATAAGCATACACAGTTCATTATGAATGCCTGCTTTAAGTGATTCTGCTAGGACCGTTAGTGGCAGTGCTATTATGTATGACCCTGAAAATGCAGCCGTTGAAAATGTAACCAAACTGGTGTTTCCACAGGTAAATAAAAAGGAAAGGCAAGACCTTGCAAGATTGTGTGTGTGTGTGTGTGTGTGTGTGTGTGTGTGTGTGTGTGTGTATGTGTGTGTGTGTGTGTGCGCGCGTGTGTCTGCATTTCAATTAAAACACAGAACATCTGTCAAATTCACACCCCTTGTTAGTGAAATATCTCACAACTTTAAAACAGATTGGTGTTGAGAAAGAGAGAGGCCAAGTGAGCCCATTACAATCTTGTTTACTTTTCAGCTTTTCAGCGCTTGCTTAAATATAGAAATATGGCCTTGGAATTGATCATCTTCACTTACCTCATTAAATGGTAACTTTCAAAAATCTTTCATAAACATGCTGATGTGATAGGTAAACATAAAAGAGTGACAAGAACTGTCTATATGCTGCAAACTTTTGTGATTTTTTTATATATCTGCCTAAGTAACAAGTGACATCATAAATCCACACAATAAGACACTCCAGACAAACATGACAGCATATGCTGCATTTGTCAGGTCAATCAATATGATTATGTCAGATTCTTGGCCCTCTTCATAAGCATGATGGCCTAAGAAATGGGTCAGTTTTCCAACAGAATGACTCGGCCTTATAATGACCCTTCATTAACTCCAGACTTTGACCCCTTTCTCCCTGATGGTCTATCCATCACTGTTCATCCGGCAGTCTGTCCCTATCTATAAAACAGTAATGACATGACACAACAATGTCTACAGAATTCACACACACGACTGCATGCAACATTGTTTGACATGCCATAAATGAAGTAGGAAATAAGGCCACATCTGGGTCCCTGAAGCAGAACTAAAAAAGAAATGCAATTTGTTACACACTAATATGGACATTGTTATACTTTTATATTTATTTAAATAAGGGTGTTTATTTTCCTCAGTAAACAAATTCAAATTCCCCAGAGAGAATTTGCTGTCTATTGTAAACTTTAGATGGATGCTGCCAGAAAATGCTCTAATGAATGGGAATTGTTCCCACGTATTTAATTATAAACCATGGTGAAAAACTACCAATCATGGAAGACTATTTTAGTGTGGAGAATTTAACATATATATATATATATATATATAAAATGGACACAAACAGATAAATTAGTTTGCTTGAAATAGTTAATAATTCAGTAATTGTAAGCAATTCAGCAATTGTAAATATATAGTAAATGTTGCTGGGTCATGATCACCAGTAATATGAATGCATGTTCATTTATTTATTTATTTTATATATATAATTCGCCTGTCTGTGACAGCAAACAAGGGCTGATCTCTCTCTTTGTGTATAAAACTGATATGCTGAACATGCAATAACTATAAATACATAACATTATTAGGCTATAATAAGACTGCAGCCTAACTGTTTAAATAACTAACAGAAAGGTGCATTCTAAATGCACATTCCTATTGCAAAAAGTTTCTTTCTGCCAAGTGGATGCCCCTGGCTAGTGAACCCAGGTTTCTAGATGCCAATTATCTGCCTTTCCTGAAATGTCGGTTGGGTGGTGGCAGGGGCCGAGCCTAATTTGATTATCATGGCCCCAGGGAATCAAGCACTAATCAGTATTTTAGTCTTTTCTCTAAACGATGATTTCAATTTATTTTCCTCCCTAAAGGAAGCAGAAATCATTAATGTGAACATAGTGAGATAACAGGTTTTTTTTTTTTGTTTGTTTGTTTTTTTCTTCCGCTCATGATCATAGGGCTCCTGTATGTGACAAAAGGCCACTGATATCAATGAGAACATCAAGCCTATCATGCACGTTCTGTCATAAAATTACTGAAAATATGCCTTCATCTTTGTTGAGATGAAAAGAGAACATTACTGTAGGTTAACTTTTTCTGTTTCACTTACAAACAAAGACCTGTTGGTGAGGGGATCAGACTTTTTTGGACTTGGCCAGTTCAGTTGTACATTATAGTAAATCTATTGAAAATCAATGTCTGATAATATACAGTATGATGAACACACTTGGGTTGGGATAAAGGTTTTAAGGTCAAGGTTATGTATGCAATAGGCATTTCACAATACCAATAATTATAGTACACCGGGACTTATGTTGAGTTAAGTCACTGCTCTGCTCATTTCTAAACTCTGTCATGTTGAAAAGCAGTGATAACCACTCAGCACCGTGGCAGTGGTGGAGGATAGCGAAACACATCACACTTAACAATAGGCATGAAGGAGGACTACAAATACAGACACTGGCATGTCATGCAGGGCCAAACATGGCAAAATGAATAAGACCTCACCACATCTACACTAAACGTTGCTGTCGGGCTATTTGCTCACTGCTGTGTGTATGTGTGTATGTTAATGTTTCAAGATTATTATGTTAGGCTACACTGTATGCAATGTGAACAAAAAAACACTTGCACTTTTCTAGTCTCATGTTCGGACAGTAAAGCAGTATTTCATACAATCTCCTGAGGCCCTACAAGTATTCATAACAAACCTATAAAACTCTCCATGAAGTTGCAGCTGTTTGTGCACCTGTTCAATATAGTGTCCAAAACATGAAGACATAAGAGCTGACTTTGCAGTTCTGCAGAATGCCTCTAAATGTCTTTAAAAGTCACTGTTGTGTTTGCAGCTTGGGAATGTGTTTTCTGAATATTGAAAGTCTATTATCTCGCTTTAACATAAGTTAGCACCTTATAATAATTAGGTCTGAGAAGATATTGATTGCATCATCCTTGCAAACTGTGACATGAATGCCCCAATTGATCTTACATTACAACATTATGTTAAGCAATGTGTGTTGCTATCTTACTGAATTTGAGTCAGATGTAAGAGAAACTGTTCATGAGGTTATACTTTAGATAACTTCCTCTGATGCCCTTGCAGGAGAATAGTATGTAGACTATGCACGGAAAAGATGAAAAAAAAAAAACATTGTAATGCATACAGCTGTCCTTTCCCCTAAATTATGGTAATTGTTTTGCATGTGATTTTTGATCCGCTCAGCCTAATATCTTCAAATTAACATATACCCCTAAGCAATTTTGTTGTTGCGTTCCAAGATCTTGCTTAGCATGAAAATAAGTACTTGTTTAAACATACAGTACAATGTATTCTGACTGGAATTGTAATACATTGCATAAAGAGATTCCAAAAGAGAAAGGCATAAACTTGTGAAGCACATGTCATAAGCCTCTATGCTTCCATCAGAAATACTGATACAAATACATTTACATTTACATTTATGCATTTAGCAGACGCTTTTATCCAAAGCGACTTACAAAAGAGTATAACATTGAAGCTACTAACAAAGAGTGCATATTGCTAACATAAAAACTGCACTATTTTAAGTTGAAAGTGAAATAGTGTAATAAAGTGCAGTATAAAAGAGATTAAAAGAAATTAAGTATAAGATGTTAAGTGCATTCTCAAAATAGATGGGAGCAGAGCCATCAATCACCCTGTAGGCCACCATAAGTGCCTTGAATTTAATGCGAGCACCCAAGGGTAGCCAGTGGAGTTCAATGAACAGAGGTGTGACATGTGCCCTGTTTGGCTGGTTAAAGACCAGACGTGCAGCTGCATTCTGGATCATCTGTAGCGGTCTCACCACACAGGGCATTGCAGTAGTCAAGACGAGAGATAACCTGGGTCTGTACCAGGAGCTGGGTTGCATGTTGGGTTAGGTACGGCCTGATCTTCCTTATGCTAAATAGAGAAAAATGGCACGACCGAGCCACAGAGGCAACGTGATCTGCAAAGGTCAGCTGGTCATCGATCATGACACCTAGGTTTCTTGCCACTTTGGTGGGAGAAACAGACAGGGAGTCGATCTTGATGCTGATGTTGTGATGTATGGCTTGTTTGGATGGGATGACCAGTAGTTCAAATAGCCTATTTCTACACAATATACACAGTCATACAGAAAGTATTACATTGCTGAAATCCCTTTCTAAACATCTGAGTTGACAACCTATCTTGTAACATAAGGTGACACATGCAGATACCTGTAGGTTCATTCGGTCCAGGTTGCCATGGCAATGTAAATAGAACAGGAAGTGAATCATCTGACTTGAACTGAGTGTGATGCAGATGAGGCTATTTTGGATTTCTATGTGCATTAGTCTGGTGATGAATTTGAACACTGCTATTCTGTCCTACTTCTTTGAAGTTTTTCAGACACACAAAGAAAAAAGATCTATAACATCTCAAAGCACTTGCAGTATCTGCTATTTGCATGTTTGTTAAATGTGAAAATGATTTTCATTGTACTGGCATTTTACTTGTGCAATGACAATAAAATTACACCTAATCTAATCTATTCTATTCAAATCTAATCTAATCTAAAAAAGGACTTTCCATTTGTGTAATTTCAAACTGTTATAAAACATGAGACAATTCAGTCGCATTTGACAACTTTGTCCTGAAGTATTGGTGCATCTATAAACAAAGTTTTAAATCATTTATAAAGTAATTCAACAATTAACCATTAAGGTTGAGTGCTTTTTCAACCTCAAACAAATGTATTATACAAAAAACTTTTTGAATATTTTGTCTGTTGCTGCCCATGCCAGAACCTTGTGAACTTGTTTCGTGTGAAGTGAAGACATCTTTCAGAAGCTAGTCTTTCCTCTTTTATTTCTCATTCTGACATGTGCGAGCCTCAGTCCCTCTGCTGCAGTCTGGCCCTAGTAAGACGCTGGACATAAAAGGCCATCCATTGGCACAGGCCAAAGTTAAGGCAGGCCACCCATAGCGTGCCGTCCCCAGGCCCCACCTTCCTCCAATCCCCATCTCAGCCAATCACAGACTCATGATTTATTCAAACTTCTCATCAGCCGCAAACTGATTATTCATGGCCCTGGAATATGAATAATGAGGCCTCGCCGATGAGACCTAGCATCCATTATGATGCTCTGTGTATGGCTGTGTGAACAGATGTTTTGCTTCTTCTTGAAGGAAACCTGAGCCGTAAAGGATTCTTGTTGATTATCATTTCTGTGAGATTATCTATTGTAATCTTATTTGGTTATGTATTCATTTTTGGTAAACTTTTTTTCAGTAACACTTTCTATGAACCCAGTATTCATAAAGCATCATAAACACATTCATAAGGGATTATAATACATTCATAAAGCCTTAGAACTAGGGTTGCACCAATCCTATATTTAGATTTGATATTAGTTCTGCTATGGAAAAAATACTTGGATCGGGTATTGGAAACATTATCCGATCCATGGGCTGATCTGTTTCCTAAACTTAATGCAATAGAAAGCATAATAAACATATGCAGCAGCCCACTGCACTAGCACCTTGCATAGAAATAAAGTTTGTTTCACCAAAGTCCTGTAACGTTAGGTTCATGCGAGAAATTGAAAGTGACAGGCACCTAATTAGACCTAGGCCTACAAATGCAATGCAATGACACTGGCACACACGTTTATTTTTTAATCATATTCTAAATAAAAATGTTTTAAATTCATGTCTATGGTATTTTGTTCTGCTTTGTCTTGGCTTCGAAAATAATGCCCAGTTAGGAGAGTAGGGCAATAAAGGTTGAGGATGATACCGATCTCCTAATTCAGTGGGGATAACGGACTGGTATTGGGTATCTACCAATACGCAAAACCCATGTATTGGAATCTGTACCGGAACAAAAACTTAGAATTAGAACTAATGAGGTTGGTGTTCCAACCATCCCAATAACTATTTATACATTGTAATGACTGTACTCATATGCACGGCATTATAATTAAGCAATAATTATTCCAATATATACCATGAATATAGCAGAGCTGAGGGGTGTTATGCTCGAGGTGAGCGGAGTGAAGCTGAGTGCTATTAAAGCCCATCAGCTGTGCTATATTCAAGGTATAGAACTTAACAAGGTATAGACTTAAGGTGCTTAATGCTTTTCTATAATAGTTACTACACATACCTTGCTCGGTTTCATTAGACAAAGCCACAGCAAGAAAAAACACACACTCCAAATAAACATGACTTCATGCACACAATTATGCGCTAAACATATTGGGCATTCAAGGAGCATCTGAATAATTCTTACTGAAGTAATTGAGGGTTTGTGCGGTAGAATGCCTCGGTAAATAATGGATATCTCCATCAGTGAGTATCAGAGCCCCAGTGGAAGTGCACTGGCTGACTTTAATTCATGCAAGTCTGGCCTGTCTGTGCATTTTAGGGAGCCTGGGAGGAGGGCTGGGGGGGGGGGTGGATAGAGAGAATGACTGAAAGAAAGGTAGACACTGGTGGCAGGAAGGGAGGACAGGAGAAATGAGAATAGAGATAGAAGTGAGAGAGAGAAAGAGAGAGAGGCGGACGAGATGAGAATGCACAGGGGAGGGGAAAGTATGAAAAGAATATGAAGAGGAAAGCTGAGAGTGTTAGGTATTAATGCCTACATCTCTGGACTGGCTGTACTCTGTGCTCCCGTGGGGACAGTACAGGATCACACTGGACTTAGACAAAAAAGGAAGAGGACGGACAGATGGAGAGACGGGGAGGAGAGAGGATAGACAGAGGGAGAGAAAAAAAGAGACAGAGATGGAAATTCCATCAAAAGGTGCCCATCAATTCCATTGCCACAATTTGATTTAATTTAGCTCTAATAGGAAGCATTTAGCAGAATTGATGAATAATACTTACGCACTATCTACACACACACATACACACACATTGCATTTGATTAGGTGACATACAATCTAATTTGGGTAAAGATTTGGTCCTTGTTTGTCTGTAGCTTATCTTAAATTGATATTAGAGAGAGAAAGAAAGAGAGATGGACAGAGACTGGAGAAAAAAGAAGAAGGAAAGAGCAAGAAAAAGCAAGGAAAGAGGTGAGTGAAGGGAAGAAACTGCTACAGTCCTTCTAAAAGCACTTCATCCAGATAGCTGAGGCTTTGCCTCTCCTTTCCCTTCAGACGACACACCTGAGATCCACAGTTGTCAGGACTGTCAACATCAAGCCTCAGTTATAAAATGGTGTGGATTTTACAATCGTCTGTGGGAAGTTAACTGACAATTCCTGCAGTCTGCTGAATGGATCCCCCCACAACTCTCTGCCTATGTCTGTTCTCTTAGCCAGGCGACGGCTTCTAGTGCCCGTTCCTTACCTTTGGCACTGTGCAGCTAAGTGGCCTAAGCTGGCAGTCGGCAGCCAACAGCCCTATTTTAAGAGTGGTGTCTTCATTTAGATGAGTTGCTGCTGCTGCTGCTGCTGCTGTTGCTGCTTTCTGCTCCCTGAGAGCGAGGCCATGCAGGGACCCAGGGGAGGGATGTGATTAAAACTAATGAGAAGGAGCTGAGTCACAGACAAGCAGAAGCACACCACACCAGGGAGGGTGATGAGATGAGGTCTGTGCTGGGTCTGAGAGTGAGGTGAACAGCCAGCCAGCCCTCAGTTCTAAGCAAACAACTTTGAATGATGTGTATTGCAGAAAAAACAAACCAGGGGAGAAAAAAAAAAATTCTGTGTAAATGTGTGATGAGAGCTAACTGTTAATTGTTATGCTACTATCATGACAGCATGACAAGGTGCACAGAAAATCAGTCTCAATTTTGGCACAGCATGCAAACACCCATGCACACACATTCCTTTTTCTTACTTCTATCATTCTCTCTCTTTCCCTCTCTCTCTCTCTCTTTGTCTGTCTGTCTGGCTCTCTGTCTCTCTCTCTCTCTCTCACAGACACACACACACACACAAAAACATAACGTGGCACTTTGATGTGTGAAGGAAGACGTGCAGTATGCATTGGGGCCGGAGCCAGGGAGCACAGAGGGAAAGCTGCATTCCAGAGGCAAACACATGAGGGACAAGCTGTGTTTGATCCAGGGATTGCTGATCCACTTCCATCATCAAAGACAAGAGGAGAGGCACAGAAGTGAGTCAGGAGCAGACACACGTGTGTGTGTATGTGCGCACATGCACGCGTGTATGTATGTATCTCTATGAGGGAAAGAGAGAGCGAGAGACATCATGATTGTATGTGTGTGTGTGTGTGCATGTGGGTGTGTGTGCATGGGGAATACACACATTTTTCCTCTCCTGAAACTCAAATTGAAGACCCTAGTCTGCCTGCCTGGATCCCTCCACTGTAGCCACAGAACATTCCCACATGCAACCTGTAGCCTGCAGGCAGCTCAGCAGGCAGAAAGGGAATAGTGGACTAGGATGGCTTCTGTGACTGAAAACTGAATGCCTAAGTTAAAGATCTGAAACAAAAAGTCTTCATACACCCAGGCAACCTGGCAGGTTCCTAACTCTACTTTCTACAGTAGTGTATAAGCTAAAACAACATTCAATTTAGACTTTCCTTGGACCCACTGTGGTGGAAACATATTCAGATACACTATGACCCACACTGTATATATATATTAGTGATTTATAAGTATATAACTTATACATTATATTATATACCATCCATGACATATTGAAACCCTCCATCAGTTAAAAGTCAAAACATTTCTCACATACCAGGTTTTGGGCCAATAGAAGAATGCTGACTGGACCTTGGCACACACACACACACACACACACACACACACACACACACACACACACACACACACACACTTACCCCATGGTCATGGCACCACCTGGTCTTTCATTTATCACAATTCTCAAAGAAAACTGTTCTTCCAACTAAAACCATACATACTACATGACACAGTAAATCCCTCACGAGTCTTTCAGCGCCTGAAGAAATGGGCCTCATTTGCCTGCGTCGTTTTTCTCAGTCTCACTCTCCCATCCCTCACACTTAGTCAAATGACTCTGCGCTGTGCTACCAAAGATGGATCATTGCTGACACATGTTCTCTGTATCTTTACATATTTACGTTCCACACAGCCATTACAGGCCTGCCACCATCTCAGATAAAATCTGAAGAGAAAGGGAAAAAATGGCCCTTGTTGAGTGACAGCCAGAATTGATCATTATGAGAGGCTACTAACATCAATAGTTATCTTTCACTATTCATCTCATTGCCTTCACCATTCATCATATTTCATTTATGTATTTTCTTGGGCTACGTGTCTGGGAAGACCATCTTTCTCTACGTGGAATTGGACATGTTATTGTGAACACAGAATGAAAATAATGTGTTTTGCCTCAAAAGGTCATTTTGTCACAAAAATACATTATGGCAGAAGATTCGGAAGATGAATTATGATTCACAATTAGAATCACAGTAAAACACATTCATATTTTTCAGGCTATTAGTTAGAACAGCAAGTACAGTATGACTTCCAGGCACAGAAAAAATAGAAGAATGAAAAAATATATACAGAATTTGTAGGGGCACAAATGTTGTGGCTTTTGGTCGAATCCCCCTGTCATCTCTACGAAGAGTATGACAAAAAAGTGCCATGCAAGTGTCATTACTCATCATGCATTCACTCGTTCTTTTGACCTCCAATCATCTTTTTCCATGTAAGCTATCATGACTGCTTTCAGCACAACTCTGTTACATCCATCTCCCTCTTCCGGCTGTCCGCTAGGTGCAAATGCAACAAGCCCTCCATCTCTTACATAATTAATAAATAAAGCACTTGTTCAAAATAAATGGCTCTGTATGTATAAAAATAAAGATATTCACGCTCATTCAATTAACTCCACATTTGGAGAGTAATGACGAGAGAGCCCACTGAGCTTTTGCAACCAATTCTACATCAATGATCGCTCCTAATTTGTGACTGTGTTTCATACGCTTGCTCTAATTTCCATTGCACATTACTAAACGGGAGAAGGACGCAGCTGTGTTAGCCGAGTACAAAGGGGGCCAATAAAAAAAAGACGTTGACATGCTAATGAAAGTGTGTTTGTGTTGACAGGAGAGCTCCACTCCTGTTGATAGCCTCTCTGGGGTAAAATGCTCTTTGATTCACTAGGGCCAAATCCTCACTTCCACAAGAGAAGAGAGAGAAAGAGAGAGAGATGGAAGGAAAGAGAGGAAAAGAGAGAAAGAGAGACAGAGCAAGAGAGAGTGAAAGAGAACACAAGAGGAGATAAAAGAAAGGACATATTTTAGAAATGTTTCTTCTAGACTGATGAGGCCTTGCCATTCATTTACTGGTAGTCTGAAGGAGCCCAGCTCAGGCTTGTGAGCGGGGGAGAAATAGAGGGCTTCATTGGCGGGAAGAGGTTTCTGTTTAGCATCGGAGGTGGCTGGCAGGAACTCCTCCAGGTTAATTCAAACGCAAATGGCTATGTCCACTTTGATTTGGCAAAAACCTCTTCAAGATGGTGGTTTGTTTAGCCTCTGCCTCTCTTTCGCTCTATCCTCTACTCGGAATAGATCCTTTGCATAATAAACAGAATAATTCACTCCCATTGTTTAAGGGGATGGGATGCTAATGAACTTTCACCTTGCAACCCCACCTGGAACATGCTTTATGTAATTCATTGTTAGTATGGCACTGTTACGTGCAGGCTAATGCAAAGTGTTACTTTGAGGTGAGAGTATTTATAGCACTCTATTCAAGACATTTATGAGGCTAAGTGGAGTTTGGAGGGAGAGGTGTTTCTTTTATGTGCCGATGCCTATAGCTCTCATGGTGCATTTCCTCAATTAGCGTGTTTTTTTTTTTTGGCACGTTTGGAGAGCACCTTTTCAAATGATAAACACCACCACCCCTTCTTTCCCATCTCTTTTCTTTTTTACACCCTTTCCCTGGAAATCCAGGCAGTAATAAAACAGACGTTTGTGTTTATGACCACAGTGTGGCACAGTGTTCCTGAATCATGACACGTTTGCCAAACCGACTGGCAGGCATGCACAGATGAAAAATGTCATTGACTCCATAAAATCACTAACTGGAGGACACCACAGTTACACAGAAAAAAAGACACACACACACACACACACACACACACACATTGGACCTGCATTTGTGATCCCCACAGGTATCAATCCATTGTTTGATCCAGAAAGACAGCTCTACCAAAGCCTATGCCAGCTATTACTCCCCTGACAAGCAGTCCTGTAGGATCAGCACAACTTCCCTCACTCTCTCTTATTCTGTTCATTATCTCTCTCTCTCCCTCAATCTCTCTCACTCTCTTTCTTTGTTTATCTCTCACACACACACACGCACACACACACACACACACACACACACACACACACACACACACACACACACACACACACACACTTAGCATGTTCAGAATGGTCTCTGTCAGTAGAGGAGGCAGCCTCACGTGATATAGACAGGCCCAGATGGTGCCGTCATGGCTGTCACAGTGGCCCGTCTCCCTGAGCACACCTGTGACAGCTGGAACATGTGTACCCAGTCACAGTACCACAACAATTCAGACTAATTATCTCCTGCAGTTGATACAGTGCAAGCTGTCTCTTTTTTTACCTCCTATATTGCATTTGCACTGTGTGTGTGTGTGTGCAAATGTGTGTGTGTGTAAGTGTGTGTATGTGTATGAAAGAGAGAGTTTTGAAGGGGGTGTGGGGTAAGAAACTGTGGAGAGCATATTTTTTTTGCTGTTCGCAATTAGTACAATTAATGCTTAAAGTAAGTGTTACTGTAACTGGATACATTTCATCTCTTCTCCAATCTCCCTCTCTATTGATCTCTTTGTAGCCTTTGTAGCCTCATCTCTCTGTGTCTCACCTTCTTTTTCTCTCATTCATGGTCTCTCTTTGTCTCCCTTTTTCCTGCCCTCTATGTTGTGTGTATTACAATATTAAAGGGCATACCTACCTACTGGTGTTACAATTGAATTACCATGCCGAAGCCATGCTCTTTGTTGGGGTTTTCAGATGCTCTTTGTCTGTAAACCCGCATAATTCCCATACGTTCGGATTTGTTCGCCACACTGTCAGACGCTCTTGTTTGTTTGTTCGACTTGTGCTGGGCCTCCCATTCGGGGGAGCGTCTGTTGCGACTTGGGACAGAGTGGGAGGATCCACGACTGTAAAGGTGGGTTGATAACTGCAGTCAGTGAACAGAGGTAGGCTTGGTACTGTTAGTATGGTAATTGTTGTATTAGATGCTGAATCGTTCTGCTTGAGGGTTGATGTTTCTGAAAGTGTTTTGAAGCTAATGAGGTATTTACATAATTCCTTTCTTGTATTAAATAAAAAGTATTATCCTCTCCTGAGTCACATTAAGAAACATCACAATAATAATATTGACAGTCTGGTTTGCACTGTTTGTTTGTCGTTCACAACAACGCCACTGGTCCAATTATGCTGCAGTTTCTAAATGAAACACATTATTTTTTTTTTTTCTTTCTTTTTATGAAATGGAATAGTGACACTGGATGCATTTTAGTTTAAACTCTTAATAGCCTCTCAGCAAGTGTTCAGTAGAGCACATTACTTCTCATTACAGTGTCAGATGTTTCCTATCAGCTCCACTCATCTTTAATTGTGGTAAAGAAACATTATTGGATACTTCAGACAGTTAGGAATTATACTAGAGGAATTCTCCCAAATCACAAAACATGCAATAGATGCAGCCAAGGAGTATGAATTGCACTTTATCATGTTTCTCATACATAGTTTGGGAGGAGCCCATAGGATTGATTGTCACCCATCAATCAACCCACTTCTGGTTACAGGAGATTTAACCCTCCTTACCCACCTGTACATTACACACTCCGGCGTGACTCTTCATATCTTCAGTTACCCCTCATATCACCCCCTTATCCATTGGGAGGGTGCCCACACATGCACACAAAAACACACAGCTACACTCATGGACATGAAGTGTACACAGATATCCACAATAAATAGACATAAGACATGCGACATACAAGTAAACATATACGCTTCCAGCAAGAAGGAAAGTTCGAGGTAGCTCTTCTTGGTAGCTAGTGTAGGTTGAAAAAAGTGAAATGTGCAATATGTAAGGCGCAATTTGTAAGTGCAAGTGTGAAAGCAGCATGTAAAGTGCAAGTGTGAAAGCAGCATGGACATCAGTGTGTGTGAGATTTTTGTTTTTGGCTGTCAGTAACATGTCAAGCAATATCAAGCAATCTGATGGAGGAGCTAGTGAATAGCCTATCACATTGTAAAGTGACCTGCACCAGACCAAATCAGAGGCTATCAATAGCAGCAGCAGTAGCTTCACAGTATTTAATGATAGGTATTTAAACAGTATTTAATTACTGGCCTATCATGACCCTTTCATCCTTGCATCACTGGGCCCTTTCCCCCAGTGAGGGACAATAAAGTAACAACACAACTTGCTCAGCCAAAAAGTATTTCAGACTCAAGGCCCTATGTCTTTCCAGAAGGGAATCAGTACCTATTTATCTTTCTATCTGCAACATTGGTTTAACTAATAAGAAGGAAGGTACAGTGTTTTAAAGAAGAAATAAAATATATTAAATGTTGATCTTAAATAAATGAATAAATAAATCTAGAAATATTACTTTACTAAACTAAAGTCATGTAACTGGTGAGACTTGTTCAGTGTGCTAACGATCTTAATGAATTAGTGTTTGGGTGTTTGATCAGACTTAACACACATATATTGCTTTGCCAAAGTTATTTCTCATGAGGGAAAGCGTATTGTTATCATGTGCTGACAGTTTCTAATTTAAAATGATTGTATTCTCCATCTTGCAGTGATAAACAAATACATTGCTGGTCTCTTGGGAAGTGTTGATAACATGTTAGAAATGTCATGGATGTCATTACATATTGTGGATATTTCATTAGTTTAGTACAAACATGACTAAATTGTTTGTTTTTTTTCCCCTGAACTGACTGATGGAAACCACTTGAAGTAGATTTCATATTCAGGTTAAAGTCGGCTGGTGTTCTGATGATATCCACATTACCGTCAGCACATTGACCACCTCGGCCTTTTCTTTTTCCTCCTTTGGTCTCAAGAGCGTGACATAAATCAAGAGAATAGCTCACATCTCTTTGGGAACCCCAGGGTCTCAAAGCACGGAGCACTAACCCAAAATGCCCTTGTCTGCGCTATGCAGAGGCATGCAGGCAAATTGAGTAATCACCATGGGAACCAGCCACTGATCTTAGCCCTCCCATCATCCCATCAGCCTCGGAGTGATTAAATTTTAATATACCAACAGCGAAAAATACTGTGTGTGAATTGGATGAGAGAGGTAGAGAAACAAGAGGAGGAAAGGAAAGAGAGGAAAGACAAGGAAAGAGTGAGAAAAGACGAGAGAGTTATTACCAGAGCCTATCTGAGGGATGATGAATATGAAAGGCTCTTGAATCTAATTTGAGGACAACGCTGTGTTATTTTGTCATGATTAAGTGCTATACAGAAATCAGGCACTTGGGATTTTTAGCAACTTAGTTTACAACTATCGCTTGCAGCCTCTGTAACTCTGAGTCAAGAGCAGCTCACAGTTACAGTGGTGAGTCGACTAGTTTTGCACACTCATCAGTTCAATTCTTACGTTGATTCCCACTTCTGAGAGGAGGAGCGCCAGACAATGACACTAGCGGGATGATCAGAGATGACAACAAACTGATGCAATGGCAAAGGGGTCTTGACTGAGTGCTTACATAACAGGATGACTTTGATTATTCAAGACATTCCCAGTGATGACACCATCCCACTGGTGTTGGTATCCTCCAGCCCTGCACCTCCACATTAGGACAGCGCTGGAAGGCCTGAATCAACAGTGAATGGTCCTCTTACTACCAAGGTGCTTTGCTGTGATGTGATGTGCTGCTTTGGAAGATAGATTACGGCTAATATAATGTCTCGTAGAATGCCACGGTGCATGAGACTGACAGGATGCAGAGACAGATCAGGCATTGCCATGGCAACGCCAGGGGACAGCGCCATGCCAAGCTTCCCAGGAGAAGGTGGTGGTGATGGTGGCACAGCTCTCCGGGGCAGAGAGAGGGACAAAGAGACAAATGAAAGCTGGCACCGCCAGCTGAACAGCAGAATGGGGCTGTGTGTGTGTGTGTGTGTGTGTGTGTGTGCAAAGCAGCGAACTCTGCAATGGTTGATTGTGGAGATGGAGTCGATAAGGAGCATACATTAGCCACGTAGGGAGCAGAGGGTACCCACTACCTGGACCAGTTGTCTTCTTCTTCGCTGGGGTCTCTCTCTCTTTCTCTCTCTCACACACAAACACACAAACACACACACACACACACACACACACACACACACACAGAGAGAGACAGAAAGCTGCATTTAGATTTCAGTTTGAAAGCCACCCCTTAGGTTTACATGGAAAGGCAATGACAATGAAGTCCCTGCTGGAATTACCCGTCAACTTGGTCTAACATCTCTTTTCTCTCTTAAAAAAAAAAAAAATAAATAAATAAAGAGGCTGCTTTAAACCTGCGTGTTTAATGTCAAAAGAGGGAATTGCAAACATGATTTGTGCGTCCCCATCAATAGTACTCAAATATTTACCAGTACTAAAATATTCATTCATGTAAATAAATAATTTTAGCACTATTTATGTGTCTGTGCTGTTGCTGGTCTTTGCATTGCTTTGCAGGGAATTTTATCTGGTCTGACAGTAAATTAAGAGGACTTTGCATGAAGTAGAAATCAGTGATGTGTGAACTAAACAAATATCTGTGTAATAAATAACAGTGATTGAAATAGCCACTGTTGCTTTATAAATTAAGCAATCAATTATTTTATAGTTGGTATTTATGCACTGCTTACTTGTATAGGATGAGTAATTGGAAACAGTGATGTGTGTTTGCGCATGCGCACAGTTGTCTTGTGTGTGTGTGTGTGTGTGTGTGTGTGTTTTTGTTTAGCTAAATTTAATAGGGCACGCGCGTGTTTGAGAGACTGTGCATTGCAAATAGTCTGCAAATACTTAGAGATTATATGTGAGTGTATATTCATGCTTAAAATTAAAGTACTTGCCACCACAAATGTGTGCAAAGATGAAGACATGCATACATGTCTGTGTATGTGTGTGTGTGTGTGTGTGTGTGTGTGTGTGTGTGTGTGTGTGTGTGTGTGTGTGTGTGTGTGTTTGGGTATATGCACTTGTAATGAGCACGTCTACCCACAGATGTACTTGTAAACAGCATTTACTGATTGAGTTGCAGAGACTGCTCTCCATCTCTGCCCGTTACTATACCCTTCTCCTCTCCAGCTGTTCCATTACCAAATACACACATACACACACACACACACACACACACACACACACACATACACACTAAACACAAACCAGCAGGACAGTGTATGTGTAGGAGGACACACTGGTAGCACCCACATCCCCTCCCATTCTCCGTACACCCACCCCCCACACACACACACACAGGACCAGCACAATTATGCTCTGCCGTCTTACACACACACACACACAGACACACGTGCATGCTCAAACGCTCACACACTAAATGCAAAAGTGACAAACAGGACAGCGCATGTGTAGGAGGACACACTAGTAGCACACACACACACACACACACACACACACACACATACACAGAGCCATAACCCCGGTCGGAGGTGAGCATGAGAAGAGGGCCTGCCCACAGCTGGCTGGCCCCTGCTGTGGCCCTGCTGCCTGAATGTGCCTTTGTTTCGTGCGGCACTTATGTAGGAGAGAGCGGGCTGGCAAGCCGGAGCCCGAGCAGCTGCATAATCAAAACAAATGATTCACCACCGCCCTGTGACACCACTTCTTTATTAGCTCTTTATATTACCATAACCTTCCGCCGTTCAATGATTACCAAGGTAAACTCTCATATTTTGTAAGAGGAGAAAGAGGAGGTTGTGGAGGTGGATTGAAACAAAAACAAAACCAACAGGGAAAAAAAAACAGCAGGACACTAAAACAAAGGAATAAACAAAAAGCTAGAAGCAGTACAGCAGGGATAGAGTGGGTTCAGAGTACACATAAGGGCCGCTTCATTGGTCATCCAGAGAAAGGCTTGTGTGTGTGTGTGTGTGTGTTTGCATGCAGTGGAGTGAGGGGACGCAAGCCTGCACTAGCAATCTGTTAGCAAGCCCCTCCTCTGGCATCGACTCCACACACTTTAATCTAGCAGCTTCTCTCAGAGGCGCCAATTAAAATGTGGGAGATGAAGAGATGCGGCAACACAATAATCCCCAGCACCAAGCGAGGCATTAAAAAATGTGTGGAGTGTGTGTGTGTGTGTGTGTGTGTGTGTCTTTGTGTATCTGTGTGTGTGCGTGTGCGTGTGCGTGTGCGTGTTTGTGTGTGTGTGTGTGTGTGTTTGGGTATCTAAGGGGTAAGAAAAAATATGAAAAAAAAAAAACTTTTTGCATGAGTCAGTCTCTGAGGACTGGGCTGTATGGAAACCAGCACAGTGTTTTCCCTCTCTATCCCCAGCAGAGATGTGCCATGCTTGTATGATCAATATTTCATGAGAATCCTAAGTAACAATTGTTGTTCTTTTGTGCATCAACTATTTATGCTCACTAAAGGACAGGGTGAGGTGCACCATGGGAGGGAAGGAAAAACTAAAGGATCCCGGAAGTCCTGGCAGTTTAGAGATGCTGAGTTATTCACACACATCTCCATTGTGAGCTGTGACGTCATCAAACATGGAAATAACACAGAGAGAGAGAGAGAGAGAGAGAGAGTAATAGTAAAGGCTGAAGATGCAGGAAAATTTCACACTTGCATGAATGTGTGTGTATATGTGTGTAGACATGGGCATAAGTGTGTGTTTGTATTTATATCTGATATCTGACACATATTTTGACACACATGTTGCTATAATTCTGTTCTGTTTAGAATGACTGAGGGTCATGTCACAGTTGATTGTGTATGTGTATGTGTGTGTGTGTGTGTGTGTGTGTGTGTGTGTGTGTGTGTGTGTGTTTCTGATACATGACATACATCTTGACCTCCCCACAGCACTGGTGACATTGTATGGGATGTTTCCTGTGAGGCTACCAGTGAGAGCAGGAAACGAGTCTTCAGCTCAGCAGAGGATTTCAGTCAAGTCAGAAAAACTCCAGCATGATTTCCAGTGTGTAAGTCTAGAAAATCGCTTCAGAGTGAGTAAACCCGAAGACAGCGGGCAGCACTGATGTTCTGCCTCCTCTTTCTTAGAGCTGAATCCATCACAAATCTGTATTTAGACTCTCTCTCTCTCTCTTTCTCTTTAATACACACATATCTCTAACTCTTTTTTCATTGAAAGCTCAAACTCTCCCCTCTCTCTCTCTCTCTCTCTCTCTCACACACACACACACACACACACACAGACAATTTCCCTGTCCCTCTCACACTCTCCCTGACTCACAAATCACCCGAGCATCTGAAGCTGACAACACGGAGGCATGGAGACACTCCACCACGTAGAAACCTGACCTTGCCTCTCTCTCTCCACAGAAGGTAAAAAAAAAAAAGAAAAGAAAAGAATTACGAGGCTTGCACCTTGCTGTGATACAGCCATCTCAGCCACACGGCGGGATAGAGCCATACAATATTAATCACATTGGTTTCTCTCTCATGTAGCTAACTCTACAGAAGCCCAAGCTGAGCTGGTTTTACAGCTTTATGTGCACAGAGCCTCGTACCAGAAGCACTGACAAGCAGAGGGATGGAGTGACTTGAGTTCTTTCCCCTCCTCACCCTCACAACAGCCCGACTATGTGATTGTGTAGTATAGACATTCGATTATTGCATGGAAATTATTTCTTTTGGTGTATGTGTGTGTGTGTGTGTGTGTGTGTCAAGATATGATATTTTTGTTTTGTTGCAACATGGCCTAATGTGCGTGTTATGGTACAATGAAGCAAGTAGACGATTCCATGTTTTGCAAATAAATTAAATTAATTATGAAGATAGAATAGAGGGTAAACAGAGCGTGACATCAAAGTGTTCTTTGAGATGAGCTTTACAGTTCTTTTTTCATCTGCTTGCACACAAAATCTTTACCTGTCTAACAATTTCTGGACCCTGTCACTCAGACACCATAACTCCATAACACCAGCTAAGACCTAAACTAATTCAACCTACTCAATTTTCAATTTGTAAAACTGCTTTTGCAAAACACAACACACGACTCCATACCTAACACACAAAAACCTGCCAGGAAGTAGCTTGTTTTCTGTGGTCACACACAACCAGTCAAAATGCCACACTTTTTTCACCAGTGCTTCATACTCACTCCTCATGTGTGCAAACACTCAGTGCATCACTGAACACCAACCAGTCACGGAGTATAGGCCTACACATTGGCTAAAGGTCAAGTTACGAGTTTTGATCAGTGCATGACAATATTGCAGAGTGCACACACACACACACACAAACGTATTTGGATATTCCAGCTTTTTGATTTTTGTCCAACTACATGTGTTTTTCTTGTGTGGGAAAATAACAAAAAAAATCATGACCTCTATTGTGTGGAACAGACATAAATATGTCAAAAGCATGTTATGACACCTGGCATTAGTTGTCATGACAATCTGTGATTTCACCTGGAGTTCATTAACACAGACTGTCATGAATGAATGTCATGCATGACATATTTGCATGCTTCTGGCAGCTGAACACAAACCATACAATACAGTTCCAAAGGTGTGTTCCAGTTTGCAAATGTATGCAGTTTTCTGCCAGCCTTGAGTTTTATGACAAATATTTGTGAACGCTCAAGGAATAATTGTAGGTCTCCAAAAGCATCTAGATGGCGTTGTGCCACTGATATAGAATGTCTACTGAAAATGATTTTCAGTTTAAAAGAACGAGATCGGCACATATGTCCTCTTCTTTCTGTTCAAAGAAACTGAATGCACGTTGCGTTTCAGTCTTGCCCCCATGACAGGCACAAATGTGTGCTACAGCTGCCCTGACAGAGAGGTGGCATTTGTGGCGTGAAATGTTGTTTGGAAAATAGCAGGGAAATGTATGATATGATTAAGTCAGCGCGTGTAGAAAGAGTAACGGTGTGCACCATACAGTTTGAGTGGTTTTATATCTCTGAACAGAGCCAAATGCAAATGGAAAGTGAGGCAAAGCACTGTAAAGCCAAATGGGCCAGAGAAGGTGAGATAATTGAAATGTTGGAAAGAGATAAAAACAGAGCACTTGCATGTAACAGACTAGACCTAGATACTCTTAGCACTGGGTGGCAAAACATAAAAAACACTGGACCAAGTCTATTAAAAATGTTTGCATCAGACATTGCTTTGCACTGATGCTCAAAATTCAGCTTCCTCTCACAAAAATACAACCCTCTCCATTCCCATGTATGGTGTGTATTTAAATAGATAGATAGATAGATAGATAGATAGATAGATAGATAGATAGATAGATAGATAGATAGATAGATAGATAGATAGATAGATAGATAGATAGATGTAATTGAATTACAAAAAAAGTTGCTTGTAATAAGTTATTTAGTATAAGTTATTTCAGTGATGCTTGCAGGTATGTAGGATCTCAGGTCACCTCAGCATGATCTCATAGTAAAGAACTTGAAGTCTGCTTTGGCTATGTCATGGGATTTAAAATGGATGTAGTCAGTGTTGAGTCATGCTGTACGGTTAACACAAAAAGAGGTAACTAGTTGATGGATGAGTACATACCACATTCATAGCAGCTATCATATATTGTTCACAAAGCATGACATTTTGTTTCATTAGACACAACTCAACAATCGTACCCAACCTTTCATAAATGTGGACGACAGAATGACATCGACAAAATTTCCAGTCCAATAAAAGTCTCAAAGCAGCATTGCCATTTTTGTTTTATGCCTGGTACCTGATCATGTCACTTTAGAGTCAGTGGGTAAGTCCGTTGTCAAAGAAACAGAACATGAGCACATAATGCAGGCAATTATATATTTTTTTTCTACCTTGCCTACACTCATATAGGAATGTGCCCAACTGCTCCAGGGTCCACAACTAATTACTGGTGAGGTGTATGTTTATCTCCCAGTGTTTAATTCAGGTAAGTGATAATAAATACTTCAAAACTTGTGTAGACATTTGAAGTAGACCTCATAAGATATTCATGAAATTTTGGTGACCCTTTCTTTTACAGTCCCCTAATTACTAGGTATTTGCCTGTCAACAACATGGTAAATTCAAGAAATTATATGTGAACTAACACAAGTAAAAAGATGGTAACTATAGAGTAAAGAGAGACTAATTGACTAGAAATACCTTAACAATTACTGAGAAACTATTATGCATTAATGGGTAATTAATATTTGAATTATGAAAGTAACTACAGGTAAATTAGAACCCAATTACCATGTAAAGAGAGAAATTATGTCCCAGTTACCTAGTACCATCATCCAGTATCTCACCTATTCAACTCCTTACCATGTAATAGTGCTGTTTTGACTGGTAATAACTTTGCTTAAAACTGTGCACTAACAAGGAAAGGACAAAGTACACATCCTCTATTACCCATTCATTTTGCAGTTGTGAGGGGTCGACCCGTTGCACTGGTCTTAGATATCGTGGAAGAAGAATTGAAGCCAAGATGTCCTGTTGATTTTTCCAAAAATAGTGAGGGATTTTATTTTTACAAAACTATTTAGAAATAAAGAAAATAACTCAAAATTCAAACATTAACTAATTTGTCAAGGTAACCATAATACACACCAAAGATGGCAAGGATTCATGGCAAGTACATAGCCTCATAGCAAGCAAGTACATCCACCCCCACTCACCCAATGCAGAATGAGACACTCTTTAAATAACCAGACCCATCAGCTCAAATTGACCCAATCAGCTTAGTCAGGCTATACCACGAGGCTAGGGGAAGACAGGCAATAATCACAGGAATAATGCAGTTTTACAGTTCAAATTAACAAGATATTACGATATCACCATCATTTGACCCACATACAAGGTTAAACTAAATTCACATATTTCCTACTACCCAAATGGCAATATACAGAATAACCATATAACCCGTAACTCCCCTAGTGGGTTAACCTGCGCCCTCTGTCCCGGGACGGGTAGAAATACAAGCCTATTGCGGCGCGCACTTCCGCATAGGAGCAGTCATGTCGGTTCAGGGGAGCAGGAAGTGTGAGTATTCATATGTTTGTTAACCAGAGTTTTATACAGCAACTAGGGAGAAGATAAGACATGAAATAGTGGGTACCGCACTACCAGTCAAAGATGTTACGTGGGGAAATGTTATTAACGGAGCAAAATGAGTTATGAATGTTTAGCATGAAATCGTGATGTAACCGCGACCCAAACATAGCCACGTTAATGGCACAAGTCCCACGCCTACCTCCCTTACAAACCCAGCCCAAAATACACAAAATACACACTCCCTTACAAACCCATCACCAAAACATGCAATTCATAAAGTCTGTTTTCCGGTGTGTGTGTGTGTATGCGAATGCGGGTGTGCGCGTGTGTTCATAAAGTCTCTCTCCCTCTCCTTCCTGCTATCGCGGGCAACGCCAATTACACGCCGCGCATAGCGAGGCTTTTAGACGAAGGTGAGAAGGGGTTTACTTTCTCACAGCAGTCCTTAAGGGTTATCCCACTGTTTTACTGCAACAGAAGTTCACTTTCCAACAGATTACTAAATAATAATACCTTTTTCAGCAAGTAGGCCTATACCCATTTATCATTTTTCAAGTAAGGTGAAACAGGGCTGTGAAAGGAAGTCTGAATAGTTCCTATAGTATTAACAACTTCTTGCCAAGTAATTACTTGTAAGTACTTTTCTACTTTATCAATTCAAGTAATTACACTAAGATTGGTCTCTTCTCCATTCCATCATGGTCAATCTAACAGTATAACCAGTAATTATTTAACAAGAATGCCTCACGTCATTCTGTCTTTCACATTTATGTAAGGTTGGGTATAGATTATCTATTGGGTAACACTTTATTTGAAGGTATGTACATAAAAGTTTCATGGTCCTGTCAAAAATCATGTCAAATCATATTAACATTTATGTCACTTTTTAATGTTCATGACTGTTATCACTAAGTGATTTTTTTTTTTTTGCAAAGTAAAATTTACACTGTTTGGAATGCAGGCTTGACAAAAATCGGTCATAAACATGAATGATACATGTAATGTCATGTTTATAACAGGCTCATGTCACTCTTTTGTAAGTGAAGTGTGATTGAATCGTGTCCTATAAAACAGTCATGAATGCTTTGTGAGCAATTTATGACAGGTGCTATGAATGCAAGTAAAGTGTTACCAAAAAAAAAAAAAAAGAATGAGTTGATAAAAGCAGTACCAACATCTGCAAATATAAAAACACACAGTGCACAGCACTGTACAGCAGAGGTCAGTACATTGTTTCCTGCAGCATAGTTCATTACCAAATTTATGATTGGCTTAGACCTGCTAACACAAATGCATTTAAGTGAGCATATATGATCATCCACATAACATAGCATGATCACACAGTATGCAGGTTGATCACACTGACAGCAGTGCTTCAAATAACACGCTTATGGTGGCATGAGAGAAAAAGAGATGATGGGGGTTGGGGAAGAAATAAGAATCAAAGACAGCGACAGAGTGGTGTCGCTAGCGTAGCTTGCGAGGGAGCCATAATGGAGGAGACATAAGCACAGAGCGCCTTGAAGAGCGAAATGAAAGGGAGAATAATGACCCTCCCTGACAAATCTAATTCTATCAAGGCTGAATCAGCAATGGCAATTAGACAGTCTTTGTGAGTTGAGCAGGGAGTGGGGAGCCTAACCAGGGTCAATTAGAGAGGCTGGGGCTGAGTCCAGCTCCCTCTGCATCACTGTCTCTCCTGCACGGGCTCACTGTCAGCAGTGGACTTCTCCACTCACTCCGCCCTGCTCTGTTCTGATCTGCGCTCTCTCTCTTTGTCTCTCTCTCTGTCTCTCTCTCTCTTGCTCTCTCTCTCTTCCCACTGTTCACTGTTGCCAGTGTCACTGCAGGTGTCAACACACACTGATGCATGGGTGCATATCCAAATACATGCACATTACACACAAAAACACACACACACACACACACACACACACACACATGCCCACATGCATACCACACATGCATAAAAAAAATAAATCACTTGTTCACATAGCCACAGCTGAGACAATTTCCAGTTGGGAATCCACCTTTTCCTAGTGTTGCACACAATGTCACTCTGCTACACACATCTTACAAACTCCCCTGGCTTCATAGGCCAACACCCTTATGCTCAAAAGTCTCAAATCTTCAATATGTGTGTGTGTGTGTGTGTATAAGATCATCTTTCAAATAAGAAGATAGTCTATATTTCCCAAAGGATATATAGACTACAGGCTATATTATGCTATAGACCTGGCCGAGATCAACATTTGATCCAAACTCGAATGAGGTTCCTTTTTTGAAAACCCTGTCCCTGCCTGACTGGCACACACCTGTGTATGTTTTTATGAAGCCTGATGATTAGAAAGCTCTTTTCTTTTTCTCCTTTGGCTATAAGGCTCTCTCTCTCTCTCTCTCTCAGGCTGGGGTGCCACGGTTGAAAGGGTATATGGGGATCTTATGAACTGATGTTTTGATGGGCTTCTGGAGCGCTGGAGGGTCTCGCATCATGTGATGCCTCATTCACAGATCCTGAACATCGACTGGTATGACAGGAGAGCTGTTGTTTACCTGAAAGCCATCAAAAAAGAACTAGCGTGCCCAGAGAGGTAAATAGCTAGGAAAAAGTAATTGCACACAAGGGGATATGTTTGTGAGTGGAAAAGAGAATGAGTGTGCTTGCATTTGTTTGTGTGTGTGTGTGTGGTTTCTATGCATCTCTGAGTGAGAGACAGTGTATGTAAGAGTGTGTGTCAGGAAGAGAACACAAGTGTGGCCGTGTGTGTGTGTGTATGTGTCTGACATTGTGAGTGATACTGTGCGATTTTGCACAAAGATCTGTGCATCCCCAAAGCTCTGGGGAGAGGGGAGCTTGCACAGGTGTCAAGAGAAGTCTTTAATTAGCAAACAAACAAACAAAGGCACCCTCTAACAAACAAAGGCGTGCTGTTTAAGAGGAGCACGCTCCTTGAGGAGCACACTGTAGGAGGAGGTAGCCACCGCCTTAATTAAGCAAAGTGGAGGATCATGGGAAATCTGGAGATTTCAAAAAGCAGTGCTGGACATTTTATTACTGTAACCTGAAGCAACAAAGAAAGAGAGAGTGAGAAAGAGATAGAGATAGTGAGAGAGAGAGAGAAGGACAGAGAGGGAGAGGTCAGGGGGACAAGCTACATAGAATAACAAAAAGATGGAGGTTTCCTTATGGATGTTTCTATGTTATTAGTCTTGTACTAACAAGGCCAGTGAAGCACACCGGATCAGTCATGACATTTGATCTATGAAGTATTGTCTCTCTGTGTGTGTGTGTGTGTGTGTCTTTCCTCCACTGACATTAGTTACATGGATAACAATTCAGCTTGAAGGTAGAAGGTCAGGGGATGGGAGTGTGCAGGCACAGGCTAACAGCAGGGACCAAATCATCCTGGAGGCTGTCTGTGATGCTGGGCTCCACCAACCCCTCCAAAGGGGTTAAAAGAAGGTCGTGGTCATAGGCAGGCCACTCGTATAATAAGGCTGCAGGAGAGAATCCTGGATGAAGCCCGGCACAATATTGATTTAAGAATAATATCAGGTTCACAGCGGAACATCATGTCCAATTACCATCCTCGTTTCTCAAGACCCACAACTACAACCACAACATAATAAAAAGACCTCTCTCAATGGTCATTGGCCATTTAATAAATACCACATATAGTAGCTACACAAACTACACCAATTATGGTTCATATAGGAAGGCTGCGTGTGAGACAAAATGAGTTCCATCAATTCTATATAAGTTAGGATATATAGGTTCATGCCCCGTATTTAATTTAAAATTAGACTTCAGCTGCAGGGATGCTTCTGGCGAGGCCCATGTGCCCTTAAACGCTGGCAGCAGATGTTCTAAAGGAGACGTCGTGCCGTGCCGCCTCTCGCCTCTCCAAGGAGCGGGGTGCGCCACAACAAAGCTGACTGCTTTGCCAAGTTGAATGTTCTCGGAAGTCTGTTGAATGCATCAGTAAACAACAGCTTCTGCGGAGCCAGAGAGAGTGTTAATTTTTAAAGCTGTCTGGTGTCTTCCCCATATTTCTGAACACTTGAGATTGTAAGAAAGGGGGAAAAAAGCAGAGAGATGGAAAAGAGAACGTTAAATGAAGGAGAATGAGACTGCTGAGAAGCAATAGAGATTCAGTTTAAAGCTGCTTCACACTTTTTTTTTCACTTACCACTCACTCAACAAACTAGGTCATAGGATCAAATTAATCAAGTATCACATTTTATTGGCATCAATCCCATATTAAGACACAAGATGCTAAGATAAGATAAGATAAACCAATTGTGTTATATTCTCTAGTGCTCATATCATCACTGAATTGAGGCGTATTTCTTGTATTTTTGTTGCAGTGTGTACTGTTATGTGTGTCCAAAATGCATAGTTTGTGAAATAACTCCAGTACGGGGGCGACACCAATTAAAAAATGAAAATGACTTCAGTATCAGGGCTTTCCCTGGGGCTTACATAAAAAGGTCCATGTGCTGCATTGAAGAGAAAAGCTGGGAAACAAGAGATGGATGTCACCCTGAATTCCTCAAAGAATAGCAGACATATTTTTTTCACATATTAATATAATAATAATAAAAACAGCAAGGTGAAGACTAAGTATCAAAAGATTGTGTTAATTAATGGGAAGGAAATAAGAAAGGAAAGTTCGGTATGCATCCACACTAACACACACACACACACATGCACGCGAACACACGCACACATGAATGTGCACAATGATATATCTGAAATCTAAGAATATATCATACAAACTCACATGTATATCTTAAGTCAATCTTAAATCTTCAGTAATTAGGCATGCTGTATGCTGAGTCTATTTTGTGGACAACAGGGATGAAATGAACTCAACTGAAATGGCTCTAAAACAGCTTCCTCATTCTCCAGGGCATAATCAGCCTCCCTCCATGACGAGGAAATATCGGAATCTCATGCTAAACAGCTGAGTCTGACCCAGACTCGGGGAGGACTCATACACATACATGTGTATAAGTACATGGGTGTTTAGAAGAGCCCAGAAAAACGAGCATCACCCAGGTATCGACACCAATCTAGCATTATGGCATAGGAGATCTGCCTGACATCCATTAGTGTGAGAAGGGTTAGTGTGGACTCTATATAGCATAGTTTGTGTGGGTAGGAGAGTATATTTCTCTGGTTATCATAACAGCATGTGGAGGCATGGTTTCAGAAATGTCAGCCTATTTCAACATGTAAGGGTGTCAATGCCAGTTCTTAACACACAGTTATATAATCTATACATGTGCACACACATACAGACACATATTTTTTTTCCTTTCTATTCCTCTTTGTATCTCATTCACATGCCCCTCCCACTCCCACACACATATACACACACACACACACATACGCACACACACGCAAACCTTCTCATGTGCCCTGCTAAGGTCACAGATCGTGAGAATATGTGTGCGATGAGCTCACCAAAGCATTGGAACTCTCTAACATCTCTGTGCAGGTGAAAAGCTTTACACACACACACACACTCACACACACACTCAGAGAGAGAGAGAGCGAGAGAGAGAAACTCTGCTCTTTGTACACTATCTCAGTAATGCCTCCAGCTTATTGCCCTGTCAGAGAAGTGCAAGGGGAGAGCAAGGGTGAAGGAGACAGAGGGCAAGAGAGACTGGGAGAGAGGGAATAAGAGAGATTTAGGGGGAAAATAGAAAGGGATAGAGTACTACACACAGGGAGGGAGGAGGAAAGTGTGGCGAAATAATAAACATTCATATTACAGAAATGCACACCATGGCCTTCATGCAGATACATATGCATATGAGTCTATGGCCTGCAACATTATTCTTTGCTGTATGGCTGAACACAGCATGCTGAGGTCAGTCTTGTGTGCAGGGCAGAGTAATGGACTCCTAGTCCTAGCATTAGACAGCTGTTTATTGGTTTTAGGTTTTTGGTATTAGTCCCTCAGAAATGAACTATTTAGACTCAAAGTCAAAGTCTATTTGTGTAGCAGGAGTATGTCATATGGATTGGTGTCTTCGGGAGGGTTAGTCTTTGTGGAATAACACAATTTTGTCCTCACTACACAACCCTGTGACATATCCAGGACATCTACCATTGCAAGAAATCCCTGTTGTCTGATTTTAATTAACATTTTAATTGGGAATGTAAAGGTCTTGGCCACTCTTGCTATAAATGAGAAGGTCAGGAAGTGTCTTCCATACACATCATGTGATAAAGGTATGCAGAGCACTATAATAAACTATTTCTGTTATTTTCATCAAGTCAAATTGCAGTATGTTACATCAGTCTACATAAAACTCATTAAAGCACATTAAAATCCTGGAAAGACATAGTGTAGCTTTGTAGAGATAAAGATTGAGAGAGAGAGAGAGAGTTTGATTAGCTGTTCTCAATGGGCTTTCTATTTTAACCTTCAATGTTATTGTCATGTAGCAGAAGCAGTTGAGAAACAAAATAGAATGTTAGAGCATTGTCTCGTTTGTTGAAATGGTCTATATAACATCATATTTTTGTATTCTGATCATGTATTTGTGTTGCACGTGAGAACAGATTTCTGAAAAAAAGTGAAACCAAAGACTTAAAAAGAAAAAAATGACTCTAATTGACTTTCAGATCCATGTCTTGCTTTACTGTCTGATCTATGTCCAGTGCTAGTGACATCTCACTCTTCGCCTGCCCAGTAGTTTAGCATTGAGTTGTGTGCTCCACTCCGCTGTGCTTTGCCATGCCCTTAGGCCCTAGCTGCCACACAAACCTCCCCCACGAGCCCTTCCTTCCCCTCTAAACCCCTCCTTAATTAGAGCCTGCTTATCCTCGGCGCTAATTTAGCTGCGCCGCCACCACCACCATTACCACAAGCGCCGCCGCCACTGTGACCAATGTCCCATATGACCGCTCAAATTAAAAACCTGCATGTCACGGAGCTGCGGGGAGTTGCGTTGGTGGCTGCTCTTCGCTCCGAGGTCCCCTCGGGGCCTGCGGTTTTAAAGCGGGCCCTAAGGAAGAGTGTTGCTCCTTGGGCCGGGAGCGCTCCTATTAACCGTGCTCCCAAAATGCCACTACAGAGTTCAGAGAGCAAGTGAGCAAGCTAGGGATGGGGTGAATGCGAGAGGCTGGTCCGGGGGCTGTGCTAACTGGCCGTGATTGGACAGCGAGGAATGGCACTGCTTTGACATGCTGTGGACAGCGGTCCGGAGGGGGTTTGGGGTCATTCTGTCTAAAAGGATGATATATTTCTATGCAAGACCCAAAACAGACAGGTTGGGGTCAAGCAAGTCCACTCTTGTCAGTCTCTGCTGTACTAGACCTCTGCACTGGACCAATATAAATTGCTGGGAGACTTGAGTTTAAACAAAACCAAAAAAAAACATTCGTGCAATGATAAAATTTTATCACTGCCAAACTTACTGGAAGTTTTGTCTGATGTCAGCTTTGCACCTTTGTAATGCACCTCAGTGTTACCCTATACCCAGAGAGAGTGAATATATGAACTTGAAACAAACCAAAAGCTAAAACTGAAGGCTTTGAGGATCATATTACCATACTTTGGTTCTGACATATTTCACCTCCCATCTTTTTCCAGTCTTTTCACTGAAGACACACTCCTGGAGAGAAGGGAACTACCTTACTCCCAAACTTGAAGAAGTTCCCCCAGCACAGTTTTGCTGCCAGCGTACACCACTCAAATCGCTATTATCCCAATCACGGAATACTCTTGAGCCTGCATGGCTGCATTTGTCAAGCAATTACCCCAATGATGTCTGGAGAGGCTTAGTGACCTCAGTCGTGATTGAGATGCAAGCTGACAGGACTTGGGATATATAGGAGAGGATGTCAGTGGACCAGCTCCATGGATACCATCACCACCATTAATAAGACGAGCTGTGGAGAGAACGAGAACGAATGATTCCCATGGACAGACTAAGCTGACCATTCGCTCTCTCTTATTAAAAATCAGTGTCCACTCTTGCTGGCATGTATAGTCACATCTAATAATGCTGTGACTCAGACTTAGCTTTGTAGGGTTTATTTTATATCACTTATCCTCATAAAACCCCCTCTGAATCCCAATGTTGGAAGTTTTGTCACACTAGTAACTTGTGTTCGGTATCAACTTTTGAGCTTGGCTGCTTGCCATCACAGTTAATGAGCACTATAGTTATAAAGAGTTATAGACAACATACCCTCTCACACGCCATATATATCAAGCACTGATATATTTGAGATGATTCACACTTTTGAATGTAATTATCATTCCCACTGAGATCAATCCCACCAAGCTACTTCCACAGTGCTGATTAGAGTTCCGCACCCTCACTCTCCTCATGAGGGGCTATGTGAGGTCTCCCCTCTCTCCCTTTCCCATGCATGGCTGCTCTGACATTTTGTCCAGGCAAATTGACTGCTACTCCCAAATCTCTGGAGGCCCCTGCGTTACGCTGTCCTGTCAGGAAATTGTGTCATCTGCCAAGGTGATGCGCACACGTTGTGTTGTTTGTTGAATTTATGATCCCTTCCGCTTCGGCCTGCGGTGTAATTATACACACAATTACACAGTTTCAGCCAAGGTTACCCCAAGTGATTTTCTCCTCTTTTCTAACAAATAACCTTGTAAAGCACCCTTACACCCACCTCCCCCACCCCACCCCACTGCCAGCCCAACCCCACCCTTCACCAAAGAGCACAAAGGACCCTGTGAGTGTGACCCCGCACAACGGCAGAGAAAAAAAAAAAAAGAAACAAGGTGTCAGTCCATCAATTTGTCAGGCAAGGGGAAGGTAAGGGAAAAGTGGAACAGCGACATTTTTGTGTATTTTACTGGGTGCTTCAGAGCACTGAAGGTGGATTGAAGTTACTTAACATCAAGTTGTCGCTCACCATGGGAATGGAAGTCCCACCACTCCCAGGAGGAAATTTTCATTTAAATGCCATTATTTTTTACCTTGAAAACTTTCATTAAAAACTGGATTACAGCATCCATTTCAAATCAACCCAGCACTGAAAAGAAATTGAAGCCTCCTGTGGCCCTCTCACATATGCCATGCAATTCTCCTTTTCCAACACTTTTTTTGTATTCATTTGAAAAAAGAAACTAAAGACAGTACATGAACTCACTGTCGAGTAAACAACCCTAGAAAAGTTGAAAGTGATCTTATTTGTTTTAAATTGTGACAACCCAAAATAGTGTGAAATAAACCATAATAGTTTTAAGCACAGAGCTTCACATCCTTAACAATCTGTGATGCATTCTATCTTTTTTAAAAGCCTGGCACATTAGCTCAGCTTTTATTCAAAAGGGTGGCATGAAATTAACATTAATGGCAGACCAATCCGCCCCCTTATGTCATACCGTGAATTCTGGCTGATGGGGTTGGAGGGTCTCACCTTGCAATCAGGTCTGGGGCGGAGCTGATCCGCATCTGGCTTGGATGTGGCAGACCAGAACCGCATCCGTCGGAGTTTCAAGCGGCTCTCCGGGGGCCAGCCTTTCAAATTTGAGATCCAATGTAGTGCATTGAGCAGAGGGGAGAAACTAATGGGCTTTATGACGAGGTCCATTTCTCAAAAGTGGGAAGTGAAAGACTCTGATGAGGGAGGACAACTGAGAGCCCTTCATGTGCTCTGCCATGGGAGAAGTGGAATTAGGCGTGTCAACAACATATGGCGACGCAAATCAGGCCTCGCGTCTCTCCTGAAAAGTAGAAAAGAGAGATTTGTTTGTTTGTTTACCTTCTTCTTTGTTCCTTTGTTCCCGTGTGTGTGTGTGTCTCTGTGTATGTGTATGTCGCTTTCTCTCTTTCTGCGTTATTGTGTGTTCATGTGTGTGTATGTCTTTCTCTCTCTCTGTATTTCTGTGTGCTTCTGTGTGTGAGAGGGATATTTTCTGTTATTTATTTCTTTTTTCACTTTGTTTCTTACTTACTTACATATAGTTGTCTGCGACTTAGTTATAGTTGTCTTTAATATTTAATTTATTTAATATTTTAAATATATATTTATTGAACATTTATCTAAATCCATTTAGTCATTATTTTAAAAAAATACTCTTATGCTTCAAGAGTAATGTAAATATGTACAAATAAGATTATGTTGAGGTATCTCAGTGAATTGACAGCTACTCTTGCAATGACCTCTAGAGTGAAAAACAACAACAAAATAATAAAGCAGAAATTACTTAGCAGGTCCAACTGTTATCTGTCAGTGTAAAGACTGTAGCAAACCTTAACCAAAAGAAAGTGCCTAAGGTGTCTAAAACCCGAGGAGAAAGAGAAAGAAGAAAAAGGGAGAGATAGAAAGTGAGCGAGATAGAGGGAGAAAGAAAGAGAGAGAATGTCTCTCTCTCTCTCTATCTCTTTCTCTGTGTGTGTGTGTGTGTTGAGGTGGCGGTGGGTCCTTGAGCAGAGTGTGCATGGCGTGGCACTGACATGGCTCCCTGTATAGGCAAGCATGACAGGCATGACAAGCCGAGCCGCTCATCTGACACTCATCCCCACACGACGCTTCCCTGCACCCCATGTTCGCTACTGGGGGAGGTCAGGGTCCCTTTCAAACACACTCCATTGCCTGTCAGGGTCTGATGGGGAACACACGCACACACACACACACCGAGATTCACACACTAAACCATGGGAGTCACCTTCTTTCACTAAGGGAAACTTTTAATAAGGGCTTTTTTTTCTTTCATTTTCTTTGTCACTCTGTTTAACTGAGGATTTATGAAGAACATAAATCAGACTTTAATGTTTTTTTCTGATTATTGTGGATATCGTCTTTGTATTTATTTAATCTCTGGTCTTACTGACTGCTTCAAATCATCAATAGAAAAGAAATCCTCTACACAAAGATTAGTAGTGGAGAAGAGGAAGAAAAAACATGTTATATAGCGTTACGTTTTAATCTGTTTTCTAATATCTTTAATGACTTTTTATACTTTAAAAAGTATATAAGTATGGAGTTTGTAGGGAGTTAACAATGGACTTAACTAAGAAGGAAGAAAAAAAATTAATAATTTTTGCTGTGTTTAGTTCAACAAAACAAGCCTCAGTGGATTAAGCAATACCTCAGTGGAAAGCAAATGTAGGCCTATCAGAGAGGTCCTCACATCCACTATAGAGTTTTGGATATTGTATTGTTTTGATATTTATATTTCTTACTGTTCTACTATGATGCTTTTTTGTTATTCCTTGTTGTTTTTGAGCTACCCTATGTTTCAGGTGGGCAGGGCATGTTGCATTTGCCATAGATCAACTCGACCATATCGCCACACTCTCACTGACCTTGAATTGATACACATTATTGGTACATAACCAGGAAAAGGTAGGATGATGATGAGGACAGGGGGCCCAGACAACATTTTAACATTAGAATCAATGTTTGGGGGGCCCAAAATTATTTTCTGTCATAGGGCCCAAAATTTCTAGCAGTGCCCCTGCACGTAGCATAAGCAGAGGTGAATGCAAAATTGATTAGCAACAAGGCCCAAATGTGCCAAGTAATTTCAAGTTTCACATATGCCTTTGTTATGTATTATACAAACAGGTAACTGTTTAAGGGGTGTCTATATAAGAGTAACATGAGCCTGTCATTAATAATGACAGTTCATTGATGTTTATGACTGTTGTCATGCTAATGACAGACTCATGTGACATTTATGTAGACACCTTCAAATAAAGTGTTACCATACATACTGTGTGCATTTATGAGAAGGTTGTGGGCAAAGTATCACACAACAACATGGGAAAGAAGAACACGTGTAGAAAATGTCCCAACTTTTCAAGTCTAAATTGCTGGGTGAGAGACAGCATGTATGCAGTTATGTAAATTCTGAGTTGTAATGTGTCGTTTTTTGCATTCACTTCATATGTGGCAGAACATGGATTTATACAATTCAATAAAGTTGTCTCTTCGCATTCTTCACAACAGTAACTTTAAACGTGTCAACAAGAGAAACTTTCAAAGACTAGAAAATAATAAATCTGCCCACAAGTTCAGCTTCTTTGCAGAGTACCAAAAACTTCTGTTTGCCTTTCACTTTGACATCCCACTCTCCAGAAAAAGAATTTTGGGATGTAATGGCTTACAAGATAGGATGGCTAAGACAGCAACAGGAAGCAGATGGGAAACATAGATGGTGTGGTGGTCAGTGTGGTGGTCAAATTCAAAGCCTAGTTCCTATGGCCATCCGGGTAATGTTGCTTAGCCTAGTACTCCTGAATATAAGCTTCACCATGTGTAAACCACATGACAGTGTTTTAGGCCAATAATAAAAAAAGCGTACTAATCGCACCTATGTCTTTGTAATGGATGCCAGGTAGCTGTGCAGGATGATCCTGGTTAAGTTAATTGAAGTTTATTAAACATGACTTCAAGCAGCATCAGATCATGAAGCAATGAGAAAGTAGATTGTGAAAAAGACCTGCATTGCCATGTATAGCCATCCCCCATATGTTATTTGTGTGCATTTTACTTTGGGACACTGTATTGATATCTATAGTAATATTGTGATAGACTTCCATATCATCTTATGCTCTCTTTAATATTACAAATTTTAAGCTTTCTGGTATTATTTCTTACAAAAATCAGGTCAGTCTGTACGTTGACCCCAACCCTAAAATACCCTTGAAATGCTCTTAATTTTCTCTGTTTTTGGAGGATATTGATCCAGTACTACATAGTCTGGACTTCAAGCTAAAAATGAAGACACAAGCTATGACCTTTATCCAATCCAGAGTCGCCAGTTCTTCATGAGCTGAACAGAGACAGTTTTGCTCCCTTGACATCATGCTGATCTCAGACCTGCCAGAAATGACATCCATCAGCTTTTGGAGCAGACAGAGATGGGCGCGCCGCTGATCCCTGTCCTCTTAATGGGCAGGGATGACTGCTTACCACACCTTTGGAGCTTAACGTAGACTGAGGGGCTGTAGGCTGATGTTTTAATGAGATATCTCTCTCTCTCTCTCTCTCTCTCTCATTCTCATTCTCATACACTCTTGGTGGGCTTCCTTTTTGGCATTAAGTGTGTTATTTGTATGTATTGTGTGTATGAATATGTGTGTGTGTGTATGAAAGTGAGTGTGTCTGTGTGTGCACATGTGTGTGTTTGTCTCAGTGTGTGTGTGACTGTGTGTGTGAGTGTGTGTGTGTGCGTGCGACTGTGTGTGAGTTTGTGTGTGTGTATAAAAGTGTGTGTGTGTAAGTGTGTATTGTGTGTGTGTAAGTGTGTATTGTGTGTGTGTGTGTTTATTGTTTGTGTGTGTGAGAGTGTATTGTGTGTGTGTGTGTGTAAGTTTGTGTGTGTGTATGAGAGTGTTTCTTGTGTGTGTGTGAGTTTGTATTGTGTATGTGTGTGTATGCGTATGAGAGCGAGTGTGTGTGTGTATTGCGTGGGAGTGGATGGAGAAAAGCAAAGGATTAGCAATGGTGCGTGACTGATGTCAGAAGCAAATGCAATCAGAATATCCGATGCCATCTTCGTCCAGCCTCTCATCTCTGCCATCAGATATGGAGGTAATGCTGTGAAAATACTGGCAGAGCAAAGGCAGCGATTACATGGGGGAATGTCAATTGGCCTTGGGAAGAATCCCTTGTCGTACAGGCCTTAAATTCAAAGCGTTGTCACAAAATGATTTTTTGTTTTTGTCATACCTGCTCAGAATATGACATTTGGTTGAACATTTGCATCAAACTCAGAGCTGTCATTTTGACTCTGACTAGTGCTGCTAACTATTTGTTTGTATTGTTTACCTTGTCCATGTGCTTCTGTTTTGCTGTCTGTCCTGCCCCTTTCTCCTCCCCTGCTCTGCACCCGACCCTCATGTCCTTGATTGCTGTAATGAGTTTCACCTGTCCCTTGTTTGTTACATTGCTCCCTTCCCTATATATTCCCCAGCCTTTCCATTGCACTTTGTCTGATTGTCTGACCATGTTCCATGTCGTGAGTTGCTGTTCTGATTCTCGTGTTTTTGCCTGTGCCAGTGTGTGCTTATCCTTGGATTACTTGTGTTCTCAATTTTTGCTACTTTGGATTTTGCTTCCTGCGAACTTGTGAATATCTGTTTTTTGCTAACTGCCTGTCCGATTCTTGTATGACTTTTTGCGGACTTGATCTTTTGTGTGTTTCTTCCCCAAACCCTTTTTTGACCTTTTGTTGGTGCTTTTTTTGCACCGATCTGCTTTTGGGTCCCATTCTGTCTGTTACAGTACAATCAGACCAGAAGATGGACCCAGCAGATCAAGGACACTTTTCCTCGGCCATCCAGCAACATGGGTCTCTGCTGGTCCGGCATCAGGCACTGATTGAAGAACTTAGAGCCGATGTAAGGAGTCTCACTTCCAGAGTTCAGCCACCCCAATCGACGGGTCTCTCTGTGCAGTCTGAATCTCCTGCACCAATCGCTCAAGCTACATCGTTGTTCCACGAGCCTCGATTGCCCCCACCTGAGAGATACGCTGGTGAGCCAGGTACCTGTCGTTCGTTTTTATCCCAGTGTACCTTGATTTTTAGCCTCCAGCCCAGGTCATTCTCCACTGAGCGAGCCAAGGTGGCTTACGTCATCACCCAGTTGTCGGGGCGAGCTAGAGAGTGCGGAACGGCTATATGGGAGGCGGAGTCCCCAGTCTGTGATTTCAGAGAATTCTCCGAGACGGAGGCAATGGACAAATACATACGAGACTCTCTTGCTGCAGGCATAATCCGTCCTTCCTCGTCCCCTGCCGGAGCGGGTTTCTTCTTCGTTTCCAAGATGGACGGCTCGCTCCGACCATGCATAGACTATCGCGGCTTGAACAATATAACTATCAAAAATCGTTATCCTCTCCCCCTCATGTCATCTGCCTTTGAGCTCCTGCAAGGGGCCAAAGTATTCACTAAATTAGACCTGCGGAACGCCTACCATCTGGTCCGCATACGTGAGGGGGATAAGTGGAAGACAGCTTTCAACACCACTTCCGGACACTACGAATATCTCGTCATGCCATTTGGCCTCACTAACGCCCCCGCCGTTTTCCAGACACTAGTGTACGACATTCTTAGAGACTTGTTAAATCGTTTTGTGTTTGTGTTCCTGGATGATATTTTAATTTTTTCCAAGTCCTTGTCTGAGCACATCACCCACGTCCGCACGGTCTTAAAACGCCTTCTCGACAACCAACTCTATGTTAAAGCAGAAAAGTGTGAGTTTCACCAGAGAGTCAGTCTCCTTCCTCGGCCACGTCATCTCCCCGGGGTCCATCCATATGGACCAGCAGAAGGTGAGGGCGGTTTTGGAGTGGCCTACACCCGCCAATCGCCGAGGGCTGCAAAGTTTTCTAGGTTTCGCCAATTTCTACCGGCGATTCGTACGAAACTTCAGCACCATCGCCGCTCCACTCACTGCCCTGACCTCCTCGAAGATCAAGTTTTCCTGGTCATCAGAAGCCGATAACGCCTTCAGAGAACTGAAGAGGCATTTCACCTCGGCCCCTGTCCTGACTCAGCCAGATCCGGAACGCCAGTTCATTGTTGAGGTCGACGCCTCTGAGGTGGCTGTCGGAGCAGTACTTTCTTAACGTTCTTCCAAATATAATCGGATCCATCCGTGTGCCTTTTTTTTTTCATCGCCTTTCTCCAGCAGAACAGAATTATGATGTGGGTAACCGTGAGCTCTTGGCCGTCAAGTTGGCCCTGGAGGAGTGGAGGCACTGGCTGGAGGGCGCCCCGGTACCGTTTCTCGTGTGGACAGACTATAAGAACTTGCAATACATCAGTCAAGCTAAAAGATTAAATCCCCGGCAAGCACGTTGGTCCCTATTTTTCTCTTCACCCTCTCTTACCGCCCTGGTCACAAGAATGCTAAACCCGATGCCTTATCCCGACAGTTTACCTCATGCAAAGAAGACCCAGACCCTATCATTCCACCTCATTGTTTTGTTGGAGCGGCCCGCCTCGACATTGAATCTCTCGTTGTGGCAGCTCAAGCAGACAAGGCGGGTCCCAGTCAATGTCCTACTAATCGCCTTTATGTTCCCAGCTCTGTCCGTTCGCAGGTCCTGCAGTGGGGGCACTCTTCTCAACTCTCCTGCCATCCCGGATCCAGCAGAACCCAAGCCTTCATTGAGAGACGCTTCTGGTGGCCGTCCATGAGAAACGACGTTATCCATTTTGTCCAGTCCTGCCCTACGTGTGCTCAGAATAAAACCTCCAATCAACCTCCCGCCGGACTTCTACAACCACTAACTGTACCCCGAAGTTTGTTTGTTACATTGCTCCCTTCCCTATATATTCCCCAGCCTTTCCATTGCACTTTTGTCTGATTGTCTGACCATGTTCCATGTCGTGAGTTGCTGTTCTGATTCTCGTGTTTTTGCCTGTGCCAGTGTTTGCTTATCCTTGGATTACTTGTGTTCTGGACTCTGTCAATTTTTGCTACTTTGGATTTTGCTTCCTGCGAACTTGTGAATATCTGTTTTTTGTTAACTGCCTGTCCGATCCTTGTATGACTTTTTGCGGACTTGATCTTTTGTGTGTTTCTTCCCCAAACCCTTTTTGACCTTTTTGTTGGATTATATTTTGTGTCTTTACGATCTTCTGAGCTTTGTCCCCTTTTTGGAATTACCACTGATCTTTGTAAAATAAACCTTTTTTTGCACCGATCTGCTTTTGGGTCCCATTCTGTCTGTTACAGCTTGTCGTCCAGACTTTCACTTTGAGCACTTTGAGTTTGACATCTTGTCATTGTCATACCTTTACTTCCTGGTTTCCTTTTTGGTGTACTTCCCATAGACCTTTCAACTATTATGTCAGCTATAGTCTATAGTGATACAGTATGTTATGAATACAAATTTTGTTATGATGATAATAAAATCACAAGACACACTATACCACTGTATACAGTGTGTGTGTGTTGTCATACACATGAAATTAAATGTACTTCTCACATCCAAGAACTTAGGTAAAGGTTTGAAGATATTAAAATGTGAATGTTTAAATGGAATGCAGTTTCTGGTGTATGTTGTACTCAAATGTGTCAGCTGCAGCATACTAAAAGTTTCACCAAAACTCAGGGCTGGAGAGCCGAAGTGAGGGGGAGTTAAGCCTAAATCTGCTGTAGAACCACATCTCAAGTCTTAATGTTGTCTTTGTCAATAGGCACATCATTCAAATTCACTTATATCAGCTTAAGCAAGACTGGGAAGACATGGGCAAATCTGCAAGGCAGGCTAGAAAAACTCTGCTCTCGCTCTCATACGTTCTCTCTCTCTCTGTCCCTCTATCTCACTCTCTCACCCACCCACACCCACATACACACACACAGTCCCTCTCCTTCACACACACACACACAGAGGCAAATAAAACAGACAATAAAGCAATAATCCAAGCTTTTACATATGATTAAGGGGGGCTCTTGTGCATCAACAGTGATTCACCAACTGTGGCCTTCCCAAAAGCATTCCTAATCACTGTGGCAGACCACTTCTTTATGCCTTGATTTTCTTTACACACACACACACACACTCTCTCTCTTCCCTCTCTCCACGTTTGCATAAGCTCACAGCAGACTGCTTTGACAGGTAAGCATTTGCAGTGGATTAAGGCCTGTAATATTTTGGCATTAGCCTGAATTAAAATGGCAATGAATATGTAATATTTGGGGTAATTACTCTAGCTCGTAGGCTGCTTGCACTGTTCCTGTGGCCGTATCAGGGATTTGTATTTGGCTTCAGACCTTCTCATGAAGTTATTTTCCCTAGGGGCAAATGGCTTGCCTTGGGCTGTGACGCTCTTTTTTGACTTTCATCCATGTATTCTTGAGGTTGTTTTTTTTTTTTTTTTCCCTCAAGTCCATCACTTAGTCCTCCATAGTCCCCTATAAATTGGGTAAAACCACTGATAATTACGAAGGAGTCCTTGATGAAACAATTTTGCAAAGGAGGCATGTAATTGCATGGTAATTAAACACTGACACGGCGCTTAAACAGGGACCTGTCAAACACTATGACCTTCCAAAAGAAGAGGGAGTGACTCTAGTCTCTGCCTCAGTAGGGGCAATATGGAAAGATAGCTAGCCAGGAAAGGAATACTAAACCAAGCAATCATAGTTGTTTATAAAGTGTTTTTACTTGTAAAAGGCGTCTCCCATCGTGTGTGCATGTGTGAGTGTTTGTGTGTTTTAGTTTTAGTGTGTGTGTGTGTGTGTGTGTTTGTGTGTGTGTATGTGTGTGTGTGTGTGTGAGAGAGAGAGAGAGAGAGAGCTAGACAGAATTTTGACATAGCTACCTGAATGTATTTCATCTGGGGAAATGAATGGTCCATTATAGATAGATGAAAGTGTGGCGCCAGAAGGACAGCAAATGAGGCATCTTTTACCATATGCAAACACATCACTGCTGTGTAGTGGAGTTGTGTCCTTCAATCTGTGTTGTCCTGACAGACCCATAGCAGGACACATTTAAATGCAAATGTAGCCCTACCCTCTCCTCCCCTTTAGCTGTACTGAAGTGTATGTCATCCTACTGTCAACAGGTGAAACCCCTCTTAGCCCCATCTTACATCCCTGCATTTCTGAAAGGTCTCAGATTGAAGACGTGCTGCATCCTAACAAAGCTATGGGCTGCACAGTCAAAAAATACACATCGAAGAGCTCCCATGTCTCTGACGGACACATGAGGGCTTTGACGTGTTCACTAAGCATATTTCATCAGATATCTGGGTTGTGGAGTGTTAACAGCCAAGACTTGTTGTGTAGCCCTGCAAGCTAAATCAAGGCCACCCATTCCCTGCAATAAAAAAAGATGATATCATAAAGATATCATTGGAATTTTATATTTTTTTTATCCTTTCATGTCTTTTACACTTCCCTTCATCTCCTTGTAGACTAAAGGGGAGCTTGTTAAGAACTACTGGTATTTATTTTATGTTCTTTTTTCCCGTAGAAAAAGAAGGAAGATACTTAAATCTTGCTCTTTGATTGGACAGTGGCAAATTTAAACCAGCAGGACAGCTGTAACTGAATGGTTTCACGTAAGGCTGAGATAAAGTGCTTCTACACAATTTCTGTTTAGCTCCAATGTTGTGAAATGGTTTACTGCAGGCTATGATGGGATTTATTAACAACAGGTGCATATGCATAGTTTGCTTGTAATTGGGACTTTGTGTTGGAATATTTTGTGAATATTTTGTATATTGGCAGTCTTGCTAGTAGAAGAAATATGAAGTGTTAATTCTACTTGCAACCGAAACATTTTAATTATATTAAAATTAAAGATTATAATCTTTTTTTTTGTCATGATGGGTTAGCTAAAGGCCTAGCGTAAATAATATCCTTTTTTTACAGTATTTCACAAATGCTAAACTCCATTCTCTGAACAAAATGCTTAGTGGCCTAAACATATTTACTGAATCGATCGCTCTTTTCTCAAAACCATGAACCATTTTGACCTAGTTTTGCAATGGTAATCATGGGCAGCAGAAGTTGAATGCAATTATAGCACAATTATCACAATTTGAGCCCATAAGAGTCCAAATTGCAAATTATGATGTAACATCTATAAATTGTAAATTACGATATAACACCTCTATAAGTATGATTAGAGTGCATTGGCAGAAGTGAGGTGAGGGTTGGTCCCACCCACAGATGAAAAGAAATGCAGTATGGAAGACAGAATAGGAGGAGTGTGTGTAGGATATGAATAGAGTAAAAGCACAAATTAAATTCATGCAAGTGTGACTTGATTGTGACGAAGTTGTCATTAAGTGGGATTTAACATGTTTGGTAACAACTTTATTTAAATGTGTCTACATAAGAGTGACATGAGCCTGTCATGAAGACACATGTTTTTAGGCATTTGAAAATTTGGTTCAGAGAATAGGGTTTAGTATTTTAGCAACTGGAATATTTATGGCTGTTTTTATTACAGTAAGTGAGTTACAGTAAGTATTTTTTTTTCTAATGTCTGCATCCCAAACAGTGTCAACTTTACATTACAGATGACACTTACTGGCAATGACAACAGTCATAAATATTAAAAAAAGTGTCATTACTGTATGTTCATGATATGTGTCATGTCATGTTACAGCAATGACAGGCTCATGTCAGGCTCTTATGTCGACGCCTTCATATAATCACAAATAATAAACATTCCCTTACTGGACCTACATTTCCTGAGTGCAGTGTTTTTCATTTTTTGATTGTTTTGAGTGTTTTGATTGCTATGTAGTGTTATAGTTTTAAGTGGCCAGTATGTAAAATATGAGACAGTGTTCACTTTTGAACACAGTTACAACTGTTTTGGGGTGATTATTCAGTTTTACAAGAATAATATAGGGTTTCATGAATCTAGTTTGAAAATTTGAATTTGTGGTTGCAGTTTTGAGAAAATTCTGGGTAGTTTCAAGAAATGTGTTTTAGCAATTGTAATATCAGGCTACAAGTCCACAGGGTAGTTGTGTACTGTTTTACCTGTTGCCCTTATGGATTGCCATGACAACAGCACATACTGGTAAACAAGACAGACCAAATGTTTCAGCAAAATGCCCTGCCAAAAATGAGCTCTCTCACACACTCACCACCACCACCACAACCACTACACAACACACACACACTTCAAGCAATGCTTTTTCACCAACAGGTGGAAATACTCTGCTGAAAGACATTTCCTGATAAATAAATTGAACAGACTGTGGGCTACCCTCCAGGGATCAGAGCAAGCCCGTAATATCACTGAGAGAAGGAACACGGAAATAGATTTGGATGCTAAACGCTTATTTTTTCTCCCCTCCTTGTTCTTTCCGCAGAATCTACTTTGGATAAACATCTTGTCAGGAAGAGACAGAGCAAAACACGGTCTGGCTTCAGATGACAAATGAAACCAGTTTCTAAGTTGAATAGAATTCAAAACAAGATACATCCTTCATTTTAAACAGGCAATTTATAGAAGCCTTTTACTGACAGACACTTAACTTATGAAAATGGGTAACAAAATAAAATAATAATAACAAAATCTGACTGTGGGTTCCATTGTCTTATGACACAAATTTGTCATGACCTCTTACAAAGTCTTACAAAGAACTCATCTACTGTATGCTGGTGCAAGAGGCTCTTGATGGAATAACAACAACCCCTGTACCATTCGGAGGTTAGTCTCAGCACAGTGTAAACAACAGTGTCTGCAATTTGTTTCAGAAAACAAGGAGATGGACTGTAGGAGAAACTCCATATCAGCTTTAGTTGGCTAATGGCTCAAAAGCCTGGAGAATAGGTTTCTGCCAAGTAACATTTGTTTGGCACTGTTGCAGAACTCACTGTGTACAAAGAGGTTGCAAAGTTCCTGTCTTTTTAGAGGAAGCTACAACTGGTCCAGGGTAGAAGCACCCTCTGTCTTCCCCAGCTTATAGCTAAGACAGTGTTCCATGTAACAGTTCAGAGTTCAGGATGACATTCTGCAGATCGTTTGAAGACATTCCTCTTCCTTCACTGGTACAACAAGATAGTAACAACATGAAGGTTGTGAGTTGAACACTCTGGAAGCTTGTATACTATATACACCTATCAAGCACAGTGTATAGTATAATTTTCAGTAGCTATAGAACCCAAATATTGGAGCTTGGCAAAAGCTTTGTCAAAACATTTACATCCAACTGCCAACTTTCTGAAGGTGATCAAAACATTTCTAACAATACTATTCTATCACTTCATATATACACATCGTGTTGCTATGAAACATCAATTAATAAAGCTCTGTTCTTGCAACGAAAAAAGAAATCCCAATGCACTTGGTAAAACTGAAATTGACATGAACTAAATAAAGTCTGGGATAATAAAGGATTATATACAAGCAATGACACAGAGGCTGTGCCAGAGTCCATTGCCAAATTGTCTGCACTGAAGTCACCAAAAAACATACAAATAATACAAATAATTTTATGAAATAAAATTCTACCAAAGAGCTGCCCCCCTTTTGAGCAACAACACTATCAGTGAAGAGCAATCTGATTGATTGCATTTTCTTCAATCCAGCGACAGTAGAAGGTCAAGGAGGAGAAGGAACAAGGGAGGCTGGGGGATGTTTCATGCATGAACACATTCATGATAGACAACAAATTCAATCTAAGATACAGCCTGCAGACACGCTAACATTACTGATTATGAACCTCTTTCAAAAGCCCACTAGGCCAAAGACAACCCACTGCCCAAACTGAATGCAGTCCTACTGTTAGAATGAAATGTGGAACATCTTTTCATGATTTGGCTACTGAAAAAGGCCACAATATGGCGAAAAATGCAGAAATTATGAAAACATATTCATTTTTAAAAATGCAAAACAATGAGCCTCACACCAGCGCAGGTTGGTGACAGTGCTTTTGTCTCTTGTATTCTTCATGCATGTGGCAAACCTGCTGTGGCATTTGTTTCTTTTGTCTTTTGTTTTTTCATCCTTAATAACTGGAGACGTAGAAAGGCTTCATGAACAGTACATCTTCTCTTTCTTGGCACACTCGAAAGGTGCATGCCTGTGAGCTCCATTGCTTTGTCAACTGGTAAACACAGGCACAAAGACAACTTGCTGGCACTCGATCCGCAGTAGGCATCATGACAGGCTTAGGTCATGTCTCTTGTGCAGATGAATGTTGTGACAGCTGTCAGACAGTGTTTGCAGTGTCAAAGGGGTATAGCGTGTGTGACGGAGAGCATGAGAGAGAGAGAAAGGGAGAGAGAGAGACAGATAGAGAGAGAGAGAGATGGAGTATGCACTGATATATGCCACTAACGCCATGTCACTTACACTATTCACAGCAGGTGATGATTCAGGAGTACTTATAAATACCACTACATCTGCAGGCACACACACAAACACACACACACACACACACACACACACACACACACACACACACACACACACAGGCACACTGCCTTCAGCATCCACCCCATGCAGCTCTTTAATAACTGTTCAGTATAATCTGTGAGTCCTCCTCACAGCGTGTGTTTCTGCAAAGGAGGAAGTATCATTCACGCTGCTCTCCACAGTGCTGTGCTGTTTACTGAGAGAGAGTCACAGTGCATTCAAGACACAGTGAGGGACTGTGGCCAGATCAGAATGTCTCTGCCCCCTCTATGCACTCCTCACTTGTTTTTTTTTTCCCTTTCCATTCTCTCACTCTGCATTGAACTCTCCATCCATTTCATTTCACTACCTACTATGCCTTTCTGGTTCTTTCTCTTCCTCTCCGTCTCTCCCTGTATGTATGCATGCATGTCTGTATGCATGTAAGTATGTATGTATATATGTACAGTATGTACATATGCATAACTCTCTCCTTCTCTCTTAATGTTTTCGTCACCTTATCTTCATCTCTTAGCCTAACTGTCTCAGTCTTTCTACATTGCTCTCACTCTATCCATCCTACCCTCTCTCCCTCTCCCTCTCTCTCTGTGTCTCTACCCTTCTGTCTCTCCAGCCCAGGGTCTTCCCCAGCTCAGCCCAGCAAAGGGCCTCATCTCTGGGGCTTCAGCAGAGACATCTACCCCCTGGAGCAGGCCTGGATCTGACAGCACACACCCAAGCAAGGCGCGGGAGTCCACCTCCGGCACCATCTCTGAATATACATCATGTGCGCAGTGACATTTAGACTTCATCATGCAGACGGGGGGAAACAAAATAAATGCCACTTTATCTTAAACTACACTGAGGGGGGTGCTCTCGGTCATAAATTACCCCAAGGTGCTGGTTGGGAAAGGGTGGTGTGGGAGTGGATTTGGGTGGGGGTGGGTGTTGGTGTGGAGCCAAATTGTCATTGCCAGTTAATTTCTTTGTGCAACACACATGAATAAATCAAAGCAAAATGAATTAAAATAGAAATTAGGTTATGCAAGCCTGTGGTGCTTGCAAAAAATATAAATAAACAAATAAATGAAAATAATACACTGCAGCTCAGAAGCTTTGCATGATGCTAAATCACTACATTTTAGGAGTCATACAATCAGCACACTTCCTTTCACTTGTTTACCATTTGCCATTACTGACTTATCTGTGAAAGGGATAGCTTTTCACCAAGCATATTTGTCTGTACTCTGAATGAGCAACATCATGGGAATACACATATCAAATGATCCTATAGTAAATGACATTTTCCCTCCCCATTTCAATGTATACATCAATAGAAAACACACAGGGGACAGACACATGCACACACACTCTCTCTTTCTCTCTCTGTCTTACAGACACACACACACCCACACACACAAACCACATGTGATTGTTTTTTTTAATCGCTAACAAGCAATAACCCATACTTAAAAAAAAAAAAAAACTTAAAACAGCAACACACCTACCACAATTAGCCAAACAATTTTCTCATTAAAAGCACATGTTGTTAACAAAACACTAAGTCTGCATTTCAAAATGCTAAAAAACTTCTCACTACGCACACCACCAAAACACAAACAATCTACTGAACTGTACACTGTTTTTACACTGTGAACATGTAGTCAGTCATTATAACTTTCAAAGTACTAACAAGTCATGGCTTTTCTGAAACTACATTAATTTTCATGTATTTCAAATCCATGACTTCATGGACTACGTTGACTTCAAAACCATGCTTCAGTTTACTTTACAGTTTACTTTACGTAAACTTTCTGTTTACTTTACCAATTATATTTGTGTGTGTGTTTACAGTGATGTGTGCAAAAATTTGCCATTTTACATTAGACAATGAATGTTCCATAGAACCTCTTCAGGAAGTTTTGCAGATGGCCTACAATTCTTTCCAGCTGCTAACATGTTTTTGTCTAGTCTGTAATCACTTTTTTCAAATCTCCAAGTGCAACAAACCATCAATCTGTTGTTAACACCTCCCAACTTTTCCAGTTGCAATTGAAATTAGAGATTGTTTCTCTACTTTTTTTAAATTGTCTGTTCCGTGTTCTTTCAAGAATTGTCATCTAAATAACCATTGTGCTGTTGTTACTGTGGAACTAAGGGTTTTGTACTGTATTTAGGATTTTGGACATTGGAGTTCCATTTCCGGCAAGCTGTGTATAAGCATTTGCAAATTAGACATAAGACACAGTGATCTTGTATGTAAAGAAAGTGTAAGGACTGTAGAAATGCATTCATTTACTACATATAGTGTGGAGCCAGCAAGAAATGTGTAAACTGTGTGGCTGCAACAGACTGCCGTTGTGCTAATTGTATTTAGAATTCTGAAAATGCGGCTAAAGGTCAGACAAAAGCTTGTTAGTGATTGAAAAAAAGACTGTAAAAACTACTGTCTTGAAATAGGTCTTAATTAAGCAGTGTGCATATACTGTGCTCTGACTGCATGGCCATAAAAGTGAGTTTTGTGAATTCTGGCTGGAACTAAATGCTTTATGGTAATCCATATATATCTCCATGCACAGTCACTGTCAGCTGCCAGTCTGTGTGGTAACACTTCTGGCAAGGCCCCTTAAATCTGCCATCTATGGCCTGTGATGGTGCACTGAGCATCAGGGAGGGGCTCTCTCCTGCCAGCGGAGCTCTGACATGATACTGAGCAGTGCTTGCGTCTCACATCCTGACCGTCATGCCTGGACTCCGTCCTTCATCTTCCCTTCTCTTTGAGATGCAGCGTTATCACACTCAGGAGCTTTTCCCATCATGCATCAGCCTCCTCCTCCTCCTCTTCCTCAGAGATTATATTACCCAACCTACACCCAACCCTCCTCTTTAAGATACTCCACCAACCTTGTCAGCCACAAGGCAGACTTTGTCATCCACGTCTTTCTATCTGTCTTTCTCTTTTTCTCTATTTTTTCTCACTCTCTTTTCTGTGTCTTATTTGTACCATTTGCTCTCTTTTTCACTTCTTTTTCTTATTCATAACCATATTTTTCTCTCTCTCTATCCCTCTCTTCTATCTTTCCCCTTCTTTTTGCTGCCTTTCATGCTTTCACTCTCTCTCACATCATCCATTTACATTTACATTTACATTTATGCATTTAGCAGACGCTTTATCCAAAGCGACTTACAATTTGTCAACTATCAATTGTTCAGGGCTGGTCTCCCCTACAGCAACTTAGGGTTAAGTGCCTTGCTCAAGGGCACAACGGTGGCAGCTGGGATTCATTTTCATATTATCCTTTCCTCTGTCAATACACAAACATGAAAAAGTGATGTAGACAGCCACTGTGTAAACACACACACACACACAGTCAAAGTGGACATGCATTAACACAATCATACAAGTGTGTGCACTTAACACATAAGTGCTCCCCTTCAGTGAGCAGACACACATCAACATGTATACACACATTCACACAAACTGAAGCACAGACAAGCATCAATCTCTCTCTCTCTCTCTCTCTCTCTCACTAACTCACACACACACACACAGGAAATCACAATCTTATTCTCTCTTTCTCTCTCTCTCTCTTTTACACACACACACACACACACAGCCTTTGCAACAACCCTGCAGCCCACCATGGTCAGCAGTCACCGTGGGGATGGAGGAAGCGTAAAAAGGGGGACAGGCAGCATGTTGGCTGTCACCTTATATTACCGCACCAGTTTGTCATCCGGACCACATCAATGGGAGCCGTTCCCCACACTTGGAGTGTATGTGCGTGTGCGTGTGTGTGTGTGTGTGTGTGTGTGTGCGTGTGTGTGTATGTGTGAGTGAGTGTGAGTTGTCGGGGGAGATGGACCTCAAACTGATCAAAACCCAGGCCACCACAAACACACAGCAAGAGTTGTCACATAGTTAACCACCCATGAGAAGAGACCAAGACCAAACCTTCCCTGTAGAGTCAGCCTCAAGGACATGGTGCTTTTTAAAACCAGCATTTTCCACACATGGATCCAGATAACAGCAGGGGACTAAAACAGTCCATGCAGTGGAAACCTAACACAAAAACCTTGTTCAAGTGTGTGTATGTGTGTGTAAGTATGTATGTGTGTGGTCTGTTTGAGCGTGTGTGTGTGTGGGGGGGTGTCAACCTGTACTATACTATAAATTAGTATATTATTATTAGTATATTATTACTAGTTTGCATTAATGTATTTCCTGCAGCTTTGGCTATATCTAGAAGTAGGAACAGGTGAAACTGTGTGTCTGGGTTCTTTCTTGTTGATGACAGAAGCAAGAACATAAGTGCTCCACCATCTCTGTTTTTCTTAGAGTTGTTTTTAATTTGGTCAGTTTATAATTTGTGTTTCCTTTTTTTAGTCCACCTACACTACACTTCTTCTAACACAACATCAACTTCAGCTGATTAAACTCAGTTTTCCCATGAGTATGTGTGAGTGGGAAAAGTGGTCTGGTGGACATGCTGCTCTTTGTTGAGTGTTTTGTGTTTCTGAGAGACAGATGATGATGATGTATCCTGTCTGAGAAATAACTTTCATGTGCCTTCATGGATGATGGGAAAAATTAAGACTTCCATCTGGGAAGGCTCACATCTGCATTTGTCATCTCTTCCACCAGGACACCCTCCATCCCTCCTACCCCCCCCCCCCCCCCTGCACACACACACACACACACACTCCTCACATAATATAAAAATACATTTTGATGCAAGTGATATGTTATCCACATCATACATTCTACATTCACACATTCAGGATAGAGAAAAAAAGATGTCTAGGAGGTGCAGTGGCTGCTAGGAGGAATGAATAAATAAATAAATAAATAAAAATAAAATGCCACCGCTTGGCTTCCGTTGCTATCTCATAAATACTTTCAAGGACCAGGGCTTTGAAAAAAAGTCAATAGTGTGCACATGACTGCTTGTGTGCACACGCTGGCACACACACACACACACACACACACACACACACACACACACAGTTAAGCATGGAGACACATACACACACAGGCAAACACACACACACACACAAACACAGAAACCGCAGATCAGCAGAATACGCAGATGCATGCTGTCAAAATATAAATCAACAATCCCAGCACAACATAAACACAAGTGCAGTTCCAGCAGAAAAGCTCAATAGTTTCCATGGCGTTGACTATGCAAGTCACTCGGAATCAAGCCTGCCGAGGCCACCAAAAAAGCTCTGACTCACGCCTTTGGAGCGCAAATGCCAAGGCCTGCACTTTTACACAACATTAAATGTGAAATCTAAAGAAATACATATACAAATGTTTAGTCACTGAATAAGCAGAATGGATAGCAGAGGCCTTAATTATGGAGCGAATCAAATGAGGTTGCCAAGGAGATCAAGAAATAAATAAACAAATAAACAAATACTAAACACTCAATGCTGAATAGTCAAACTCGTGAGGGTAGGCCTGATAGAAAATGGCCAGGGTCAGACAAGGTCTGAGTGCCTGTGTCTCTGGAAGGCCATAGTGTCGGTCATCTGCATGGAGCTGACTAAGAGCCCTTCATCAAAGCAAGCCAATTCCATTTATCGGCTAAAAGCACAGCTCTAGATTGCACCCTCCTGCTAATGTAGAGGAGTGCAGCTAATGTGTTGTCACATCACTCCAAATGACCAAACCCACAAGCACTCCATTCCATTTACCCAACTTACAGGTGTTGTATCCCTGTTTCACAAATCGCTATTTCTCTCCTACCTCTACTTGCTTGGGCAATGGACACATTCAGAACATACTGGTCAACAAATCAGAGAGGAAAATGTAAAAAAAGGAGGAAAAGACACGTTATTTTTAGCCAAAGCAGCCAAAATTATGCGAGTAGCGTCCGACAAAATTGTTCAGGCTTGGCTAGGCAATTAGAGCTGCCAGGGTAGCTAATGGGGAGAGAATGACTCAGACCCTTTCTCCATTAGCCTCCATTTGCACCAGGAAATTTACTGAGAGTAGCCCACTGGCCAGCCAGTGCTAGCAACCAAACCAGATTACTGGACCTCTCTTTGTCAAAGCCATCAAATCTCTTTCTCTCTCCCTCTCAACCCATACCCCCAACACCCACACACACATTCACACACACACACATTCACACACACACACATACACACACAACACACACACTATGACTCTCTTTCTCCTTTGCCAATTTATTTAAAAGAGCAGTTTGTTTTAGTAAAATCAGACTTTGTTATTAGTAGTAAAATTTTCAGTTTTTCTGCCAAACTGGTCAAAATAATTGAATATAGAAAGCAACTAATGTCTGTCAAAAATTACAAAATATAAAATACAGTATGTATAATTTCTATTTATAGTTAATTAAAATAAGAAAAATTGTTGAGTTAAAATGAGGCTTATATCACAAAGCTAATCTTGTAAGTATATGGTAAATCACAGGAACTTACCTCTCAACACCATGGTAAGTTGATAATGAAATAAGCTCTCTCAGTGACCGATATTGTACATGATACATAAACTCTCTCCAAAAGCTGCCCACACTTACATTGGACCTCAAAGTTTACTTTACATACCACCACATTAGAGAGAGAGAGAGAGAGAGAGAGAGAGAGAGAGAGAGAGAGAGAGAGAGAGAGAGAGAGAGAGAGAGAGAGATTGTATATTCTGACAGGTTCTTTTTTCTCATAGGAATGGAGAAGAAGAAAAAGTCTTAAGGGAAAATGGCCTTAATTTGAGCGTTGTGTGAATTCTTCATGTCTCTAGCCATTAGGACCTGTCAAATCAAATGTGACACGGAGGAGAGAGAGCAAGCGAGAGCAATTCCACCAGAATATTTAAATCATCTTTCAATCTTTCAAGACCTGCCTTGCCTCGCCAGTTGACGACTTTGACAATTAATTTGTGTTTTACAGATTATCCTATCAACCACTTCCGACCCAGCCACTCACACTCTCTTTCCCTTTTCAGAGACACACACGAATACACATACAGTTGTGTGTGAGAGAGAGAGTTGTCACTTTGAGAGGAATAGAGACCAGTCATCTCTGCGGAACACGTCCAGAGAGCTCTGGCATATTTTAACCGAGTGCTGAAAAAAACTGACCTGTCACCTCATGCCTAAGTCCATAATGTGTCAATCTGACATACGCCAAATGTAGCTTGCAGCACCTGTGTATGTGTGTGTGTGTGCGAGAGAGAGAGAGGAAGAGAGAGAGAGAGAGGAAGTGTGTGTGTGTGTGTGTGTGTGTGTGTGTGTGTGTTAGTGGGCATTGGTGTGTCCAAACTGATTGAGGTCCTCTAACAACAATGTCCATAGAATATCTCACTGATGCTGCTGATTTTAAGGTCGTCTCTTTCTCCTCATTGGCTAAAATGAATTCAGATACATGTTAGCTGGAACACCGGATGAGTGTGAGTATGTGTGTGTGTTTGTGTGTGTGTGTGTTTGAAGGACCCTTGACCTGTCAAGGTGAAGGCAATTAAGCAGGCATCATGCTAGTCTGTCAAAGATGTAACAAAAAAGCTTGACACATATAACCTACTTACAGGCCTAAAGTCTTTTTAATAAAGAAAGTTTGGTAAACTGTCAAATTATAATGGCCCCTGCTACTTAGGGCTCTTGTAATTAGAATGAGAGTAGAAGGATATTGGCCACTCCTCATGGCACCGTATTCTGAATCCTCCAATGAACAGGCCCTAACCCCTTTCTGTGCGTGTGTGTGTGTGTGTATGTGGGTGTGTTTGAGGGCCGAACAAAGAGCTATGCCTTATTAAAGATCTCTTCTTTTAGCTCGCCTGCCACTTTGATGAGTTTGCCAATTAAATGCCTGTTCCAGTTTAAGGAAGAAATAATAGCTGATGTCACCCAAGGCACTGACACTGCAGGGTAATCTTATTTTAAGCAAAATGTCAATTGATCAAATTCTTATTCCATAGGTAAAGAGATACTTGCCAAAACGGATTCCTTTGGACCTAGTGTATTCACAGTGCATAACAAAATTACCTGTTAACTCATTTGAACATTTAAAGGAGACATCCAGTGTGAATCAATCAATAGTCCTATTTGGCATTACTGAGAGCAGTCGATCGGTATAATAATGAACTTTGAACTTTGTTTCAGTTTTGTTTTCCTGTGCCCCCATCAGTTAGTGTTAGATGCCATTTCACTGTTTGGTCTTTGTTGTACCACATTCTCTTGCTCTCATATCTATCATCCAACAGCACTCAGGAAGATCAAACAAGACTATTGACTGATTCACACCGGATTTCTCCTTTAAAGTGGCACCTGACATGTCTGCTTATGTATGTATGTATGTATGTATGTATGTATGTATGTATATGCATTTATGTATACTAAGATAGAAACAGTATATTTGTTTGTATTCCAAACATTTCTCAATTTGTTTATAGCTTATTTATGTATCAGTGAGTAAGTATGTGTATGTTATTTTTCAACTGCACATCTGAATTTGAGTGTTTTCTTAAGCTGTTTGTGAGTTTGTGTGAATTGCATTTTTATGGTTTGTGTGTGTGCGTGTGCATGTGTGTGTGTGTGAGAGAGAGGCTGAGATGATTATAGAATTAACACGGAGCCACATTTGGAGTCTCCCCCGTTTGATGTCTTATCAGCGAAGGGCGCGACGAAGCCTTAGCGATAATATTCTGACTCATCTAGATCGATACGGATCAGGTCCAGATGCTCCACTCTCGTTCTCTGCAGCATTGCACGGCGTATGGGAGCGCTGCCACATCAAAGTGCTTTCCGTGCCGGGTATGTCACAGCAGCCTAAATGAGTTTGTGACGCCCACCAGGACACCTGAGGATCCCATTGACTCTCTGAGGATGCCACTCAAACACAGCAATGAAATCTATTTTTGGGGGCGTGTTGTTACACACACTCACAAACACACATATACGCACCATTTTGTTATGGCTTTACACACTCATCATGCTGTGTTTGTCAAAATGGAATCCTTTAGCACTGTTTTTTTCCTGCACTTCCAAACGTCCCCTGTGCACACGCATGCATGCACGCACACACACACACACACACACACACACACACACACACACATACACGCACACACACAAACACACACAAAATAGTCATCTGCATTTGGTTGCTGCAGAGGTGCTTTGCATATACTTAGCAGCAGTTAAAGAAGCCCCAGTAATCTGGCTTCTGTGCCTCCGATGACTCAGCAAGCATCTGGCATTTTCTATTGGCTTCCCACAAACACACTCTACTCTCAGGCAGCAACCCCACTAATACTAATAATACTAATAACACACTTGCACATTAGACTTACTGTTTTAACTGTAATTGACTCTTTGACCATTAGAATTTTGCCAGAAAATCAATGGTGTAGTGTCACAAAGTTAAAATGTTTGTTGTTTTTTTTTTTCCTAGAACCAATGAGACAAGTCTACTTTCAGACGCATCTAGCTCAAAACAAGAATAGTAACCAAAATATTGTGTGTGTATGTGTGTGTGTGTGTGTGTGTGCGTGCGTGTCCGCTTGTCTTCTTCTCAAAGCAGGAGTGTGGTATTTATAGAATGAGCGCCTTGTGTTATTAATGAACACTCGATATTTCACCACATGAACACAAAACCAAAGTCAGAAATAAATGAGCTGTCTGGCATTTATGACGATGTGAAGCAGGCTAAAATTACAATAGGTCTGTTTCTAGAATGAGATGGTAAACTGTACAATAATGGCCTAAACACTTTTTAACAACTTCAACTGTCAAAACTGCAGATCCTCTCTCCTGTGAATCATATAGCAGCTCCTGATAATTTCGTTTTGCAAGTGGAAGAGCCATATAGAACAAGTAACGTTTTCCCATTAGATACACATTGTCAGCCACATTTGACTTAAGTATTTGAAAAATCCTGCCTATCCTCAATCCATAGCCCTATTGTTTGAGGTCAGCAAGTGCTGTCTGTTGGAAAAAAAAACAGAAAATTTGATACAACATAGACTGAAAAACAATCTGATAGGTAAAGTTAACTCAATGGGGCATAGGAAAATAAAACTGAAAGTAAGTTGCTGTGCCTCATTTGGTTAGCATTAGCTGCCAAGTCCCTGGTCTAGGCTGTATCAAATTTTATTGTTCTTTTTCCTATTGACAATCAATGACCGCTAACAGGGCTACATATTGATTCACACTTGATTTCTCCTTTAAATCTTTGGACCAATCACATTGCTCTATCCTTGTAAAAGGTTTCCTAGACATACCCTAGTGGTAGCTTACCAGGCCACCTATTGAGTTCAGAAGCAGTTTGAAAAGCAATTGCTGATACCACCCCTTGGATTGAGCGTGGTCTATTGGCCATAACCAGACTATGCTTTTTAATGCGAAAATCTGGCTTCTCAGGCTGACATTCATTCATTTTATGCCACCTTGAAGCTTTCAGGTTTCCATTAACGTCAATTGCTTGTTTCACATCATCACACTGAATTGTTGGTAATTCCCACAGGTAAAGTCTGCAGCTATGCTAACTTCTAGAAAGAGTTTAAAAAGTTTGTGAGTGACTTCTCATTCCCTTTTTATGATATGACAGTTTCACTGCCCTACACATTCATAAATTTAGGTCTCACAAATGAAAATGCACCCAAATTCTGTGAAAGTCTGTGAGTCAGTGGGTGTGGACTATGAGACTGAACCAGACACTACAGAGAGCTGTGTCACTACAAATAATTTCTTTCTTTCTTTCTTTCTTTCTTTCTTTCTTTCTTTCTTCTATTAATTCACAAGATAATTAAATTTCAATTTTAATTAAATTTATCACTATGTATGGATAATACATCAGACATATTTAGCATTTCGATTGACCTTGAACACTTCCCTGTTTCCCTTTTCCTTCCTGAAGTCAGACCTGGTTACCACAAGATTAAAGGTCATACGGGGTCAAAGAAGCAATACAAACAACAAGCTTTGAGAGACAAACAAAATCAACTGCAACGAGAGAACACACCACACCTAGATTTCCCAGACTGTGTCAGTGCCTGCATTTAGTCTCCGAGTAGTTGGCCGTGTTATGTTATTTATGCTGTAAAATGCCTATGGATTTTATTAGCCAATCTCGCCTGTGCTGAAAAGCAGAAAAAGAGAGACAATAAATTAAGCAGGAATCTTATGAGTGTCTTATGATCCTCGGGGGGAAATTTAAGGGATCAGTGAATCAGATCATTAAAATGAAATCCCCCTATCCTTCTCTTGCCTTTCCTTTCCTACACTCGCCATGCGTGACAGGGGAAGTTAATTGCACAGTTTCAGCTGTTTCCGGTGAGTCTAGTTGCACAACATTGCTCCTAGTTCTCTCGCATGTGCAGCTTGTGATTAAAATGATGATGATTTAAAAACACAAGCAAGTAAAATAGATTGGTGATGCAGAGATTTACATAGATTATTCATAGGTGCGTACTTCACATTCTCAAACGGGCCCACGTCCCCATGCAGGGGGAATAAATCACTTAGTGTTGCCCATATTTGCAGTGATCATGAGTATGAAAACAAGCCAAAAACAAATAAATAAATAACTGCAACTAGATTGCAGACTGACCCACATACTAACCCACAGAGGAGGACAGAGAAGGGGGAGGGAGTTGTACTCGACAAGGATTATCCACATTGTCAAATGACTGATGTCTATTTTGGCATATGATTTACCCAGTGAATGTGAGCACCTCCTCTCTCTCTCTCACACACACACACACACACACACACATATTTGCAATGGCTCTGAAATGCCCATCCTACATCATATTGTGGCCCCCAACACCCAGATCAGCACAGTGCCTCTGGGCAAGAATATCAGATCAGCTAGGAAATAGAAGCTGCTCATGGTGCAAAGGTGAAGGCTTACTCAAAGGACCTATGTGTTGCTCAGAGAACACTTGGGCATCCAGACCCTTGTGCCCCTTCCTCTGGGATTCCTCTGAGGAAACTGAGTTGATGGTGGGTTTCCGGTATTTATCCAGATGAGAGTGTTGCCGTTGTCCTGCTTGTTATTTTCCTGCTGCTTCTCTGTGACATTTTCAGTCACTGGATCCGCAGTCTGTCGTGCTCATACCAGATGATGGAGGCTTATCCAAGCGTTCATGAAGCTTTGTGCTGCGTTGCTTGCAAAAGGACAAGATGAAAATAACGACTTGTTTATGGTTTTGTCTTTGAAATGATTTGTTGGTTCATTATGCAAATGAAGAATGATGAAACATATGTTGAAGATAAACATAAGCATGTCGGTGAATGTGGCTCTGCATTCGACAGTGTGTATGTGTGTGTGTTTGTATGTGTGTGTGTGTGTAAACAGTATGTGCATATGTGCATCTGTTTATATGTCTGTCTTTTTTCTGGCTGACAGTCCATCTATCTGAGAGTTACTAGGTGAAACATGTTGAGGAGAAAAAAGATAGAAAGAGAGTAGAGAGAAGGCTCGTGACAGTGTGTTCTTTGTCATTGGCAACTGCTTGGCTTTGATCACCTTTTTTGTGACACTTTTCTGTTTTTCTTTGACACTTTACTTAATGACAGGTGAGGATCCTACCATGAAACTCAGCTTTGTTGTGTGTTTCTCTGTTTTTTCCTACCTGTAAGCGAGCTTCATGCATCTTGCATCTTGGTTGCTGTATAGTTAGCTTGAAGACGTTAGCATCTTGCCAGGCACTTACATCATCGTCCAACTGACTCTTTGGTGGTTGCTCTCATTTTAACTTGCTAACTTCCTCTCCCACAGCAGCATGCAGATTACTCTCATCAACCTCGGCAAATGCCCTTCCACACTGATAACAAAAGCCACTCAGGGATTCAAGAGATGAGCCCAGTGTTCACTTCAAAGAGCAAGGTGACCTCCAGCAAACGGTATCACACCATATGAGAAGAAGAAGAAGAAGAAGAAGGTGGTTAAGTGATACTGATTATCAATAAACATATTTTGCACATGAAGATATCCCTCTATGGGACTGTGAAAAAAACTCAGTCTCTTCCATCTCACACGACTGGATGTTTGGAAAGCAAATAAATATTCTGAAGGCCTTTTATAGGGCCACCACACAGAACATCCTGACCGGAAGCATCACTGTATGGTCTGGAAGTTGCTCTGCTACCAAACAAAAGTGCACTGCAAAGAGTCATGTACACAGCACAAAGTATCTGTTGATGTGATCTGCCTTCCATCTAGAACTTGTATAACAGGTGATGCATCAGGAAGGCAAACGAATCAGTAAGGTCCACAGCCATCCTAGTCATGGACTATTTCAGCAGCTATCATCTGACAAGCGATATTGTAGTTTTAAGTCTCAGACCAGCAGACTCCAGAACAGTTTTTTTTTTTTCACAGCCTGCGTCTGTCAGTCTTTTCACTACAACACTTTCCATCTTTTTTTCTCCTCTTTCACTCACACACACACACACTTATTTATTTATTATTTATTTGTCAGGAGCAAAAACACAACAATTTCCCTCTCTTATACTAGTATAATGATATGACTATCTTGAATCTTGAAATCTTGAATCTTAAGGGTCTGTGTCCACCAAACACGCTATTTACACTGAGAGTGCTCAAAAACAAATTTTCTGAGGGCATTTTTCAAGTGTTTACTGTTGCTATGTTGCCAAAGCCATCTGCCAGCACGTCATTTGTAGAATGTTGCTTCATGCTAAGTAACTAGCCAACTAGATAACTGAAAAGGCAGAAATTGTTTAGGACTCAGCTGATCAAATATAACCTCAACAGATGAAATTACCTCACAGGGGTTTTCAGTGAAGAAGTTCATCACTCTAGGAGTTTTTAGTGTATGCTTTGTTTGCTGTGGACTTTTTGCATTTAGTCTCATTTGACTGGGCTGAATGAGATTTTCCCCTGCAACTCCCGACCGTGTTGAGAATGTATGTCCCACCCTTTCCTCAATTTTAATTGGCTAGCAAGGCAGAAGTGACACTGACGAGCCTAGCGCTGTTCTAAAAGTTGGACGGATTTCAACTTGTAGCGCTCTGATTGCAGTGGTAAAAAAAAAAATGGTTCCACCAATGTCTTTTTCTTTCCACCGAAGGTGTTTATCACTCTGAACTGTGAAGCATAGGATTTGTATTAAAAATCAGCGCTGCCGGAGCACAAAACACATTTGGGGAACAAAGGCCCTAAATATTTATTCTAACTTTCCTTAGGACTTTTTACCTAATCAAAACCCCATGTCATTGTTTACTATTGTATTATTTTTTTCGATTTATCATTCTGTATAAGTAAAATGCAACACAATTACTTATTGTTCACTGTAAGGAAAACAAATCAAGATATGCTAACTCTATATTCCACCCCAGTATCCACACATAAAGGGTATATGGCTGTTCTTCTCTTCTTCTTGAACTAGTGCGCTCACATATAACATGGATATGGCACCACATTAAAGACACCAGCTTCAAAGGCCATTTGCCAATAAGAAATCACTTTGACTGGAGATGATGAAGTGACGTGAGTCATCTCACATCTAGGGCAGAACGCTTGAGTTGTGTTTAATGCGCGTGCTGCAAAATAATCCAATTTCATAGCTGTTACTGTTTGGACATGAATTGAAGGTTAGTCGGGAGATTGATTTCATTTGACTCTGAAATGCTGTGGCACACACATCGGGAATATTAACCCACGGCGAATATGAAAATCAATTTGAACCATAACACAGTTAACATGACTGAGTTATACAAACTTGTGTTGTTTTTGCATTACATGGCTCGAGGTTCTTTGATTTTTCACAGTAAAGGAGACCCACTATCGTCAGCTATCACTAAATTGTGTCTTTCTCTGTTACAGAAACTACAGAACTTGTCCAAAGGTTGGAAATCTTTATTAAAAACAATAACGAACAACAAAAACATCTGCATATGAAACAGTAAAAAGACCAGGAGAGAGTCATAGATTGTAGGTAGAAGATAAGGCAAGAAAATAAATGCAGAAGAAATACTTTTTTCCTGTAAACATAAAATAGAGAGCTCCTTTCCCCACTTGCTCTGCTGACTGTGTGGATTTGGCGAATACAATACATGTAGGCCAGCACTGCCTTTGATATAAGTAGATCAAAGGCATTCACAGACAGCTCCATGGGAATAATTGATGGGACAAAAATCGATTAATTTGTTTACCCTACGTGTATCTAAAAACATACTTATCGCGTGCCAAAACACATCACACTCTGAAAAAGAAGCACATGATGTTTATGAATGTCCATAAAGGGCTGGGCTAAAATGGCACACTCTCAGGAGCACTCCTGAGGCAGGGGGTTATGTGCAGGCCAAGGCTAAATTGCATTTTTAATCTAGACTGTCGACTGAGAAACAAAAAAGGTCGTAATAATTTCTTCACAGTGTTTGCGTGAGCCTTAATTTGAGGAACCAGCTATAAAGGACACTATATCTTGGTAAATATCACATGTAAAAAGAAGACAGATACTTCCTCAGTGGAATATCTAGATATTTGTTGAGGAACAACATCCTGATCTGTCACCCTGGATATTCCTGGACTGTTGCCTACTGTATAAATCCTATGTCATGACATAAATATGAAATACATATTATGTTCAGAAACACTCTTATTGTGATTATGATGTTCTGCATTGCCAGTCTAGCCTTCTGCAGTCTGCTACATGCATTTCATAAAATTATTAAAATTAAAATAATTATATTGTGTCAAATAATTTATATATTGTTTACTCTTCGGGCCTAATTGTGAAAACTAATGTATATAGGTAAAGAGGTGTACCTCATTTATATTTATACCTAAATATACAAATGTACATGATTATCATCAGTTTAGTCTGAGGGCATTTTCTGAAATACCCTGGATGCCAGCATGTCATCTGTATTTCTGCTTTACAAAATATGATAAATTAGTTTCTGGTGGTAGACTCACAAACTAGTAACACTCTGCACAAAACTATTCATGAAAGAAAGCATTTAGCATAAGCATTAGCAATGCAGTTAGCATTGCCAAAAAATTGAAAAGGAAAAAAAAGCTGTTGTCCACCCATGACTCATTGACATTTGGTTATGATAAATGAATATCTGAAAAAAATATAAAAAAAATAAAAGTAACATCTAGATGTTACTTAATGCCATCATATGTCTTTTTACCTACATCAGTCCTCTAGAATAAAAGCACTGACAGAATATTGCCATGGCCCACATATGCAGCTGATCATCAGCCATCATGGAATTAGACCCAGTTTACTTGCAGTTACAATGATTGGCCAGCCAATGGGAGTCTATGAGAGGTAGCAGTAGAGCCCACTTTAGCTGCTGGTATACAGTTATACCATAGGAAGTAAAGCCTTAACAGAAAAAAAAGACGTGAATAACTGTCCACTGTAGTGACCACTATGCACCAGAGGGATAGAGTAAGTTATCATGGCTGTATTAATCCTGTTGCTACGCTGTGGTCAAATAGTCCCATATACTCCAAGCTAAACCCTGGATACACCCCAGGCTGTATTCTTATACATCACAGAGAGTTATGGAATTAATCCCTTGTGTATTTACCCATAGGGAGCAGTAGCCTTCAGTAGATGTTAGATGATGCCAGGGTCTCCATGGGCACTTTAGGCCTTTGAACTCAGGAAGAAGATGGTAGTGTGTAATGGGACTGCGCAGCTGCAGGAGGGCAGAGTAGATGGGGTGGAGGAAAGGGACGCCCCTATGTGAACTCTTTCCTCCCCCTGCAGTGACCTGCCAGCTGGGCTGAGTGAGAAAGATGCTCTGGGTCCCCTGGGGCTCAGCTTAACCAGAAGACCTGGAGATGCTGGTAATGGGCACAGTGCAGGTGCTTTGGCAGGTTGAAAAAGTATTGACACGTTTAAGTACATTGTCTACTCGACTGGAGCTGTCAGGACTTTCATGCAGTTCTACGCAACTGAATGAATTCAAAATTAGGTTCACATACAGACTGAGAATAAATTGGGAGATACCAATATACACAGAGTTACACTTTAACAGTGAAACCTCTGTATTCACACTCAAGGAATGACTCAAAACCACAAACACAAACACACACACACAAAAGACCACATCTTCATGGAATGAAACAATATCCAGCCCAGCTTGAGCCCTAAAATGACTGAACCTGAATAATGCTCAAGCCATCTGATAATGATCCAAATAAATGCCAGTGCCAGGTAACCTTCTCTGCTAAATGAAGGAAACAGACCTAATCAATACGATCAATGGTACTGTCTAACCTGTGAGCTACTCACTGGGTTCCCTGCAAAACTAAAATGGTGACATTTGACTTCTTACACTAGAGCCCTGTAATTAGGCATAGATAAAAATGTATTCTATTCAATACTGCTTCTGTTTCAGCATTACTATGTGGCACTCTGTGATAGGCAGTTCAAAAATGTATGCTTTTTAGTATTGTGAAGGGCAGGTAGAGATCAGAGATGAGAGAGTTTAGCTTTGTGTGTGTGCAAGGGTGTGTGCAAGGGTGGTTGTACATGGTGGATGTGTGTGTGGGTTGTGTGGGTGGCTATAGTTCCACAGGGATGTGTCCTATTGGTCCTCACCATGACAGGGTTTGGCATCAGTGATAGGATATGTTGGGCATCTCTCATCACTCCTCCAATGATTAGCTGCTGGTGTTTTTGCATCAGTTGTGTTGCAGACACGCAGTTGACAAGCTCTCATCATAGCACAGCTAGGCAGGCAGAGGAAGAAACCTCAGGGATGTTCTAAAGGCTGGCCTCAAAAAACATGGGTCAAAGAAACCCAAAGACTTCTTCTTCAAGCCTTGCAGACTTGTACATAGCCTAGCTGCCACACACACACACACACACAGAGAAAGACAGAGAGAGAGAGAGAGAGAGAGAGAGAGAGATGGCTGACTTGCAGTCCCAATGCATCAGAAAGTATAGAAGCCTCATACTAAATCTTAGTGCCAGAGATGTCTCTGCAACAGCTGAGCCCAGAAGGGCATTGCCACACTGAAATTGTGCTTCCTGCTCAAGGACACATGAGAATTCCACTGAATGTGGGACCCTAACTGGAAACCCTCTGGTCTAGATGGCTGTACGGCCTCTGAAGCCCCCACATTATAGTGACATAAACTGACATGACATGACTTAGTATGTGATGTGGGCTAGGAAAGTGGAGAGCTGAAATTCTTGACTTAATGGGGGTTCATAATTAGTAAATAACACAATTAAATGGATATTATGGCATATTTCAATTCATAGTCATATGGTTCAAAGTCACAGAGTGCTGTCAGTAGGAAAATTATGATAAAAACCCTTTTCCTTGCCCCTATCAGTTAGCCTTAGCCGTCGTTTCAGGACTGACGTTCATTTCCATCTTAGTGGGAGAGATGAAGGAGAGGTGGAGATATCTGGCTGCTCACCTTCAAAACAGGCAGGAATGAAAATGTAATGCTGATGTTGTAAACAGGAAGTGACAGAATAGATTGAGAAAGCTTAGGACTTTTAATGTGTTCAGCAAGATATTGCATATCCTATCAGTTTGTTTTTGCCAGTTCAATTATCTTTACAGCCATCTGTTGGGGCAACTGCATCGGAGCCAGCGACACAAAGAAGCTGAAAAAGCTGATAAAAAAGGCTGGCTCTGCACTGGATACTCAGCTCTGGAGCTGAGTTGGTGGCTGAGAGAAAGATGTTGCACAAAGTGACAAACATAAAGGACAGCGCTTTCCATCCCCTGCGCAGCCTGCTGGCCCGACAGCAGAGTGTTCTTCGAGTGTCTGCATCCTTTGATTCTACATTAATAAGGGCAGATACAGGGAATCTGTCCTGCTTACTACAAAGATATATATAGAACAATATATGCTGAGAGTGGGGATATCCTGAGTGTGGCAATATGCAATGCAATGCAGAGTAATTTGCACAATTACATCTGTATCTCAATCAATCAATCAATCAATCAATCAATCAATCAATCTGATATTCATTGAATGATTAAGTGCCCAGACAAGACCAACCATCAAAAGTCCAATTCCTTCTATCTATCTATCTATCTATCTATCTATCTATCTATCTATCTATCTATCTATCCATCCATCCATCCATCCAATGTTTATGAGAGCAGCAGAACGTCTACTCTGTAATTTCCTGGGTTTAATCACAGTGACAACATCCACCACAGTGAGGCAACTCTACGATGGCAAGCAGGGCTTCTAGACATTTTTTCGATGTAGCCCTTGACTCGGGGCGTATATTTTGAACACATATTATTCACAAGGTCTGAACTGCTGCTTTCAAACGC
>JAIFZK010000006.1:17845000-17897500 GCA_027481765.1 Tenualosa thibaudeaui | reverse complement strand
GTAGGCCATGGCTTCCCCAATGGATTATATTATACCAATGCTCCACTAAGGTGCGAGTGAGACGCATGCAGATGTGGGGCCTCATAGAGATGCCATTCCCTATCCAAACACCCCTAATCACAAGTTAAAGGGTCAACTACCTCCCCTGCCTGCTGGCGCCACAAAGCTGATTATGGTGTGGTAGCCCATTGTGAGGAAAATCACTTCCCTTGCTGTAGAGCAAGTGATTTCCTAGCCTTTCTTTAAGATTACACAGCCAGTGCTTAATCATCTGATACTTAATCGCAGCCATTGTGCGTGCACAGGCTCTTCTGGACCCTCCTGGTTCACCATTGATAGATGTACAGAGAGCAGCGAAGAAAGGAGAAGACGTAGAAAAAGAAGAAAAAGAAGAGGAAGAAAAAAGAAATGATTCCAAAATATAATCGCCTTATATAACTTTGTATGGCTTTGGGCAATATCTTGACTCAGTGGTTCCGGCAGTGCTAAAAGGCAGGCAGTGTGAAGAACAAGAAGGAGGGGATGAATGAAAAAAAAAGGCATGGGTGAAGTCAATAAAGGAAGAATTGAGGAGTGGCACTGAGTAAAGGGACCTGTTGTTTTCCCTTAACGAGGCTCAGATGCCATTAAACTCATTTAAACGGTGTCTGTTAGTGCACAAGGCGAAAGTCTTGACAGTGAATGGAAGTGTCAGGAATTAAAGTCTTAATGTAATCAGTGAGGTGGACTGCAGTCTCCAAGCACTGGATAGGCATTCAATATCTACAATGAAATCAATATGAATGCATGTATAATCCCCTGTTTAGAATGGAGGGAGCTACGAGGATTAACTTACATTGACCAGCCTGGATGACATATAGCAAGGATGTTGTCTATATGGATGATATATTTGATACCACAGAGCAAAATTTCACATCTTGGCATTTCATTGCTCCTCTGTAAGCAGCTTATTCTTCCTACAGGACTAGAATTGAGATAAAACACACAGCCAAAAATATAGGTGCACTAAATAAACAGTATGTTCACATAATTTATTCATCAGCCAATGTTTTGTATATGTAATTCAGATATATTGAATATAATTAAACATAATCAATTCAATATGATCAATTTTACACACCTAACACACTGTATGTTAGATTAAAACTGATTACAAACCATTACTGACCTTGTTACATCCACAGTTAATAAATAAAACAAAGTTCAAACAAAAATTAGTTCCTAAAAATGTACCTCAAAGTTTTGATCTATAATGTAAAACAGTCCCAACTGTTGTATTTCTTTCATCATATGGGTGGTTGTTTTCCAAAACTGACCTGAATGAATAAAACAAAATATAGCATGCATGTTTCAACACAACAGAAAAAATCTCTTCAAACATTCATAAGCCCTACCTTTTATTCCATGCTGTTTCTGCGTGCCCAGAAAGTTTCAATTGAAAAGCTTATCTGCCATTTTACCAGCATGTGACCTCTTAGTCCTATCAGGCCATGCCTTGTGCCAACAGAAAAGCTCCCAGTCCACACTGAAATAGCTGACTCTGCATGGTGCATGATTTGTACATTCTTTAACCCAGAGGGTCACAGCCAATGGGAGGAGAGGAGGGAATTATAAAAGAAGAGCATTAGTCAGGACTTTCTTGCCTCCCTAGCACACACTCTCACTCACTCATATTCACTCACTTTATAAGATTCTTCTCTCATTCGCTCTCTATGCTCCTCTTCCCTTCTTTATCTTCTTCCTTCCACACTCTTCCTCCCTTCACTTCTTTCTTGCCTCTTTCTTGCACTGCCTGCCCTGCCCTCTCTCTCTCTCTCTCTCTCTCTCTCTCTCTCGCTGCTTGCGTCCAGAGGAACTGCTTACCCCATGCTGTAGCTAATGGAGAATTTATGTTCTCTCCGAAAGGCCCCCTTCAGCCTCTGTTAATTCTCTTAATAGTGCGGGGTTCCACCGCCTCCATACGGGACCCAACCTGCACACACTGCATGACAGTGAGCAGCAACAACACATCAATAATGAATGAGGGCTTTTTTTGCCCACGACCTGAGGCCTGTGCATAATTGCTCTTAGCAGAGTTAATCTTTCATGATTTAATAGCAGCAGCATCCCAACATTTCATCAGTAGCTTGTTGAACCTCTAAAAATTGCCAGCGAAAAGGAGAATAAACAGGGAGAATAGGCACATGAAAAACACAGAGGACAGTCAAAGGAAGAGGGACAGAGGCAGGACTGCAATTAATTCAGTGAATTTGGTGAGCTCCCCCATACGCTAGCGCTCTGACACTGATTTGTGAAGATTTAATGCATGTTAAACAAATGATGAATTTTGTTTCCTTCACTCACGGCTGAACAACCTTCTTCTCACCACTCGTGAAAACACAACAACATTGTTCCACGCTAATACACTGGGACCGGTGTCACCTCCATCACAGCAGCGAGCTGCTGGTAGCCTCTGTGGAGAAACTCAGCATGTGCAGGTTAATTATGTCATTACCGACTTGCTGGATAAGATTGTTTGATAAAATATGAATGTAATAAGAGATGTGTCCAGGGGCTTTATTAGACGCAATCTCTCAAAGAGAGGAGGCCTCAATCATGGCGGTTTATAATTATTGTACCTTCCCCTTCCCCTCCCTGTTTGACATGTTTGCTTGTGATACAGAGTTGATGCGATGGCCTTATGTGCAGGTGCTGTTTGTAGAGGCATTCAACTCGGGTGGAAAGACAGAGAGAAACACACACACGCACACACACACACATACTCCAGAATGTTATTTCTATGCAAATGAGAGTCTCTGAATTAAAGAGAGATGGTGACTACACGTGCACGTTGCCATAGGGATAGGCATCTCATAACATCAGGTCCAGCAAAGACAACATTGTCAGGCTGAAAGATGACTGGTGTCAGGGAAAGAGAGAGAAGGAGAGAGAGAGAGAGAGAGAGAAAAGAGTTATTTTGGCATAATCACTTCAAAACGGGAGACAGAATATGCACGTCGAGCCGTAGGAGTGGTGGTGGATGTAATGACAGCTGGCTGTGAGGCCAGCCTTGTTTATTTACATGGCTTTTGGGCACTGATAATCACCGCTGTCAGAAATATGGTATTGCGTGCCAGACTAGTGAAGACTCCCTACATCCTGCTCCCCTACTGGTGCCTTCAGTGAGCGCACTGCAGCGATGATTGCTATGATGCAAAGCGGTAATGACCACTTTTGGATTAACCACCACAATATTAGCATCGTCATCATCATCATCATCATCATAGGCGTTCAAATCATGCCACTGCTCTTATTGCTTATTACAGAGTTTGGTGTTATTGTTATAGTTGTAATTATCATAATTGGTCTAAAGTACCATCACCAGTGGAACCGGAGCTATGGATGCCATCCACCCACCGTCTTTTAAACTGACTACTTTAACTATAACCTCTACAAATCTCAATATAGCAGACACCACTAAAAATAATGCTAGTATGAATATCAGTAGAACTTGCAATGCATATGGCTTACTACTACTACAAGCACTGGGAAGTTAATCAAGGAATAATAATAGTAATAATAATAATACATTTTATTAGTATTTCATGTTACATGTCAGCAATCTCAAAGTGGTACAGTTTAACAATTATAAAAGACTATCAAGGTCAATAAATAGTTAAGAACACTTCTACTACTGCTACTACTGCTACTACTACTACTACTACTACTACTACTACTGCAACTAGGCTACAAATACTACTACTACTACTACTAATACCACTGCTACTACTACTACTACTATTACTACTACTGCAACTAGGCTACAAATACTACTACTACTACTACTATTACTACTACTGCAACTAGGCTACAAATACTACTACTATTACTACTACTGCAACTAGGCTACAAATACTACTACTACCACTATTAATACCACTGCTACTACTACTACTACTACTACTACTACTACTACTATCAATACCACTGCTACTACTACTACTACTACTACTACTACTACTACTATTACTGCAACTAGGCTACTACTACCACCACCACTACTACCACTACCACCACTACAACTACCACCACAACCAGGCCACAAACACCACTACCACTACTACTACTACCACCACACCACCACGCCACTACTACTACCACTACTACCACTACTACTACCACCGCAACCAGGCTACAAATACTACTACTACTACTACTACTGCACCTAGGCTACAAATACTACTACTACCACTATTAATACCACTGCTACTACTACTACTACTACTGCAACTAGGCTACAAATACTACTACTACTACTACTATCAATACCACTGCTACTACTACTACTACTACTACTACTACTACTACTACTATTACTACTATTACTGCAACTAGGCTACTACTACTACTACTACTACTACTACTACTACTACTGCAACTAGGCTACAAATACTACTACTATTACTGCAACTAGGCTACTACTACTACTACTACTACTACTACTGCAACTAGGCTACAAATACTACTACTACCACTATTAATACCACTGCTACTACTACTACTACTACTGCAACTAGGCTACAAATACTACTACTACTACTACTACTACTACTACTACTACTATTAATACCACTGCTACTACTACTACTACTACTACTACTACTATTACTGCAACTAGGCTACTACTACTACTACTACTACTAAAAGGATTAGGATCTAGTTTTTCATTGGTTAAGATTACATCAGACTGGTTCACCTCTGGTCTATTCCATGAAGCAAGAAGACATTTCAATGCTTTTCCTTTATGTCTAATGAAGTATTATACTAAGGAATTCTGACTGTGACATTAATTAAATGCAGTATTTCCCATGAATAAACCATCAACTACATCATCATGGTCTGTTAACAGCAGCACTAATGGTTTGTTCATGATTAATAATGTACTGAGTTTTGTCACTTCAGGGATCCCTTACTCTATAGACTCACACAAGTGCAGCACATGATGTAATAAGCAAGGCAAATGCATAACACAAATGTGGGGTGATTCCTGGAGTTACAACACTTCAGGAAACATGTTAAACCTACTAACAAAACATATTCAACATGGTTCTTATTTCTTATGCCATAGGCCTGTACTGTATTTTCAACTTGGTGTTAAAATGGACTCTCAACTCACCTTTGACAACCACATCACACACATCATTCTGCCACCTTAAGCATCCCCCCACACACCTAAGTGTACTGCTGCAATCTTACCAAAAATGCATTGTTTGTAAATATGTGAAACTCACTGAGTGGTCAGTAATATTTGCTAATGTGCTGACACAAAATCATCGCAAAATGTGACTTCCATCAGCTTGTATTGCTTCAAACTCTTTGGAACCTGTTGGAAACAGTTGGGAGCAGCGTTGTAGTTGTGTCAGCGTTGTAGTTAACTTTACTGACCGCTTGGTGAGTTTCACATCTTTACAAATGAAAGTTTAATACATTTAAAAAATTGCAGCATCATAAACAATCAGAAAACAAGGCTTCAATTGTACAAAAAAAACGAACCTACTCTTTAAGAACATCCCCATCCCCAACATCGGGATCTCTAGCAAGAGCATCCAGAGACTACAATGAATCCAGAACAGTGCACAAGCATGATCACCGACATGCCCTGCTTTACCTACAGGAATCAGGAATTACCTACAGCATTTTATAGGCTCTCCTTTAATAGTAGTAGAGGTTGTGGTAGTAGCAGTAGTGCTTGCTGTATCAGTAGTAGCAGTTTTGGCAGCAGCAGCTTACAGCAATATCTTGTGTTTTAACCAGAGTTCAGCTGGATTTATTCTCCTGTAATCACACATTCCATTGCACTAAAGGCATCAAAGGGCCCCCCATATCACCATAGAGGGTCTGCTTTTGTCTGCTTTTGAGGGGAAAAGGTTATTGTCAGCCTTTCATGTAAGTTTGCATATGCATCTTTGCTGGCAAATGAAAAATTCAACAGGTTGACGCTCCCTTCGGATCTCAAGCGAGAATCTGTTCAAAAGACCACAATGAAAGTTCAACTTGAAAATCCTCGGACTGTGGTCGAGCTTTGAAGTGGTAGAAAGTAGGCGGCTCTGAAGTTTATGCAATATTTTATATTCTGATGAAGTCCGAAAAGCACTTTTACCAAACTTTTTGACCGATTTCTTATAAACACACTAGTTATCCCTGACAAATCAATCTATTCACAAATTATCCTTTGCCATTCATTGCACTGCCAACTTGACTCCAGCAATGACATTACAAGTGTCTTTACAATATCAGAATTCATACTCTTGAATGGTCCCAGGGCAATGTTCTGAAATATAAGTGTCTGCTGCATGAATATGACTAAAAGAAAACTCTATCAAACTTTTTGAAACTTACAATCTCAGACATCAAACCACCAAATGTTTCACAGAATGAGCATCCAGTGTATGGTACATTTTTCTTTCTGTGGTTCTGTTGAAAAGAGCTAACACAGGCGCAGAGGTCGACAGGAATAGGATGTTTGCATGAGTGAGTTATGCTGACGAAGGTCATTGTCTCTGTAGCATAGTAGCACACAACAGAATATTAATACACTCCATACTCATTTTTTTGATTGAGACAGCCTATACCTCTTCATTTTGCACTAATTACTGGTATATAGCAATCTGGCTTTGTGAGGCAGGCCCAATTTACTCTCACCCTCTCCCATGCTCTCTTTCTTTCTGCCTTTCCTTTTTTACTATCAGTAGAAAACACACGTGTTTGGGTTGGGATGAAAGATTCTTCATACCTGCCCAGTAGGAACATATGCATAACCCAAACTTCAGCTTTGAAGATATGAAGACAAAGGCGATTAATGTAAAGGTAGTCTAACATGAATAAAATAAAATAAAATGATAAAAGATTGTAGAAATAAGCCAGTGGGGCCCCACTTCTTATCCTAGAGTCACAGAAATCCTTGAGTAAGATAAGTTTGACAATTTGACGATCAAGGCCATTAAAAGGCATGGTAGGGAGCTGGTGGGAAGTGGTGGTCGTCTACTTGAGTGAGGGCCTCCTGGCTTTCCATCAATAAACAATGACGACATGATCAAAGTGAATGATGGGTCGCCGTTGCCTGCCAAAGGACACTGTCATTAGTGGTCTTCTCTGTGCCTGAGGTGTCCCAAACTTTCCTTTCATCTGACATTTCAATCCAGTTGGTCACTTACACATCTGAATAAAGCTCTTTCATGTCCTCTTTCCACAATGACTACCCCATTTTATATGTCAGCTACTGTCAAATCCTAGGGATTATAGCCTGCCACACTGACATAACATGGCTAAAAAAAAAAAAAGAAAAAAACTATTCACACACCCTAGGTTTGAACTGAGAAGATCAGTCAAGTAGGATGTGAGCATGTAGTTTTTTGTCTGCAACCCCATGATTTGATCTGTTGTATACACTGAAACAGGTTTGGTTTTGGCTTGAATAAAGCCATAAATGTGCTTGCAGAATCTTCCACAGATTGCTTTGACATTCTGTCACTACCAACATCAACACTTTATTGTCATTCCTGAATTTAGGTACGTTAAGTAAACTCTACTCTGTCAGTGCATTATATGCCATGGAGCATTTCTGCTGATGTTCCACTGTACTTGTGAAAGGCATGGAAACTGTATAGAAAAACAACACTCCTGGGAAGAAAGGGGCCAATCAGGGAGGTTTCAGTAGGCAGCCATATGCTTAGCATGCTAAAAGCGTAGCACTTTCCTGCGCTCTTTGCATTGAAAGAGAGATTTAAAGAGGGCCTTAAAGAGCTCATTAAATGGAGCTCATCGTCAGAAATGTGTTCAGAAAGAGGGGTTCCTAACTGTCTGCATCTCCATCTCCCTTTCCATTTTCCCTCTCTCTCTCTCTCTCTCTCTCTCTCTCTCTCTCTCTCTCTCTCTCTCTCTCTTGTTCTCTCACACACAAATACTCTTCTGCTAAATTGCTGACCGGGGCAGCCTCCACTTCCTCCCCGCCTGCCATCTGAAACACTTAGCAGCAGCTTTTACTTGCCGCAACCTAAACGGCAAGCGAAACGCCGTATCTGCAAGAAAAAAAAATGCTCCCAAAGCCATCCTCTTCCCCCTCTCATTAACGTCTGGACCCCAGCCAGATCTTAATGAGGGGAAGAGGGGATGAGTGAAAGCATTTTGTCATGAAAGAAGGGGAGGGGTGACGGGAAGTGTGGTGGATGCATAGCAATCATCGGACACCTTCTCTAATGATGATGATGGATCCCTTGGGTGGCACATAGTGCTGCTCTGGCTGGCTCCTATTCATTTCCCACACTACTTCTGCAGGCCTCAGTGAAGTGCAGGGCTGATCTGTGAGGGACGGACTAGGGGGGTCTCTCGGAACCTCCCAGCATGAGTCTGTAAGTTGGCCTTAACACGCAAACACGCACACACACACATACAAACACACTCACACTCACACACATATGTGCGCGCTTGGCTTGGCAAGTGGTGAAATGCGGAAACACCCTGAGGCGATCTCTGAGTTGTTTACATTTACAGGGCAAGATGGCTCCCTGAGCCACTCACCAACATACACACACACGCACACACACACACAGACAGACACACACACGCAAACACATTTTCACGAACTTTTTTTTATTTCATGTTTTTCATATCGCCATATTTATGTCATTCATTTTATTTCTTTCAAGCACAATCCCGAGACAGCAGAGATCTAAATTGCACCCCCTAATATGACTGATTTTGGGGAGAGAATGTATGTGTGAGGGTGTGTGTATGTGTGTGTGTGTGTGTTTGGGGAATGTGGCCCACACAGAGCAGGAGCCATTTGGTTTCCTTGAGTCACATGAGGATGCTATTTCTTTTTTTCCTTCATTGTGTTTTCTATTGCCACAGATTCCAGTTGGTTCTGATTTCTTCCCTTTTTTCCACTGTGTCCTTCATTCCTCCATTGGGCTCCTCAGCAGGGAATTCCTCAGAGTATTAAAGAAACATTACCAGAGAATAGACCCCCTCTCTCAGCCAGTAGGACGATCTCAGGGAACGATATGGCAGAGAGCGGTGAACGGCCTGCATGACAACTAGTCAAGGAATCAGCCGGGGTAAACCAATGCATTTCTGTATCAGCGAGAAGAGACCTCGGCAGATGACAGATGCAGAATTATAAACACAGAGAGAAACAGAGAAAGAAAGAGAGGGAGGGTTATCTGTGTGTGTGTTTGTTATGTGTGTGTGTATGTGTGGCTGTGTGTGTGTGTGTGTGTGTGTGTGTGTGTGTGTGTGTGTGTGTGTGTGTGTGTATGTGTGTGTGTGTGTGTGTGTGTTGTGCGTACATGCATGTGTGTGTTTGTATGGGGTAAGAGGAGGGACCCCCTTCCCTCATTTTATGCCATGTGGTGAGACAATGGCTTGGAGACATTGCCATTGAGGTGAGACAATGGCTTGGATCACATTGAGATGGGGAGGCACATCAGAGAGACTTGGCACCACGTCTAGTCAGTGTTTATGAGATAATGTTGTGTCTGGCTTCTCCCAGTCTGGTTTGCTGAAGCTGTGGCCCCATACAGACATGTGAAGTGAACACTCTTCGGTTTCGGTGTCGCATGAAGCTCACCAGGCTCAGATCACACCTTCAAAATTACTATTAAGCTGATGGGAAAAAGAGGGAGACACAGACAGAGAAAAAAGTAAGGGAAGCAGTAGCAAAAGAAACATAGAGAAAGAAACACAAGAGAATAAGATAGAGATTGCATATATATATATATATATATAGATAGATAGATAGATATATAAAGAGAGAGAGAGAGAGAGCGAGAGCAGGACAGGGAGGTAAATATGAAAGGCAAAATACAGTGCAAATAATGATGGGAGCCCTGGGCAGCAGAGTAGAGTATTTCACTAATGCACAAGTGAATAATTCGAACCTCACTCTCATAAGAAGATTTTTTTTAAAAGCTAAAGCTTTCTTAGCTTTCTTTAGCTGTCAAAACATTAAAGCGAAGAATCAACCCATAACTCTCTGTGCCAAAGGAGTCATGCTGACTGTGGCTTGCTGGGTGCCATTTAGTCTCACACAGCTCACTTTCTCCCTCCCTCCGTTCCATTGTTCTTTTTTTCTCTCCAATCTCACCCAAATCCCATATATAGAGAGTGGAGTTGGGACGCTATGAGTGGCCCTTTCAGAGTGGCGGTGCAAGCCGAGGAAGGTGAAGCTACAGCATTATGCAGGAAGTAACTCTCATCTCTTATCTCCACTCCCAAACACCCCCCCCCCCCAACCCCACACCCCAGCATGACACAGCATTTGACACTTGTCAATATTTCATGGCCTCTAAGTGATCTGCATGTGAAGTGAAAGAGAGAGTGAGCAAGTGTTAGAGGGAGCGAGGGAGGAAAAAGAGGGCTTTAAAGTGTGTGTATGTGTGTGTGTGTGTGTGTGTATGTGTGTGCACCAGGTCTATCTGATTTCAGTGCAATCTCTGATGGGCTTTTAAATGTTTTACCATTCGGAGCGCTCTCTCTCCACCTCATTTCCAGGGGCCCGGGTGATTCACCTCGGAGCCAAACTGTCACACTCGGCAGACCCTCCAGATGCACTCAAGCAGGTGACGCACTGCGCCCCTTCATCGCTCCATAGACGCACGCATATGGCACATAGTGTACAGAGCGGTCTCTTTAAACTTTCCGCAACAACAGCACCTGGCAGCGTGATCCAAACGGACTCTTTGAATCTCTGTGCCAGTGCACAGTAGATCTCCATCTCTGAAGATTCACATGTGGGCTACACAACCTTCCCCTAACCCCAACTTAACCCCCTGTGGTGTCGCAGCCCCAGACAAAGTTTTAGGCCTTACATGCCAAAGGAAACACAAACATTTCCATATGCACAAGATAATCTATTTGGAATAAGACAAGTAAAATTGCAAGGAGTCCATAAAGAAAAAAAAAAAACCCTACAAGTCCCAAGCAAAGCAGGGAATGAAACAAAGAGCAGGAATATTTCTCAGTGACAGAGCAGGTGCAAATAGGCAGGGACTTGCAGCGGCAGTGATCACTACAGGGGGTGCCATCAGGGCCTCAGCAGAATTCACCAAGGACCAATGACAGGGAATAAAACATCACCTAGATAAAACAGGATTGACCCTTCCTCATTCACAACACGCTCTCCCATTTCCTTCCCCTCATCTTCTTTCCTTTAAGTTCAAGGCATCCGGCCTCGCCTTGAATATTCCGTTCTTTTTTTCCCCCTTCCCACTCTCTCTTCTCTTGATTTCTTTGTGTCACCCGCTTCCTCTACCCCTTTGCCTTCTCCTGTATTAATTAAATATCAGTCTGTGAGCCAGCAATGGGAACGTTAAATGACAGACACACCCAGTGGGTCCTGTACCCAGCATCTAATGAGAGAGAGGATCAGGCGCAGGTCTTGTTGAACAGAGCAAACAGCATGCTCGCGCACCGCGCCGCCACACACACACACACACACACACTCACACTCACAAACTCACTTGCTCACTAGCTTCAAAGAATTATTTAAAGGGAAGTGTTATTTGAGTGCCTATTCCGCCAAGCAAGACTGTGAAGAGCAGAGAAGGTTGGGGAGAGAGAGGAGAGAGATGCTATTTGCATATTTTTTTACAGCAAAAAAAAAATAAAATAAAATAATAAATAAAATACGAGATGCAGTGGTAGACTGTAGTTCAATAGAATGTAACTATAATAATTTACAAGGCATGGATAGATAGATAGATCTTTTCATACCCTTCACTGACACCAAAGAAATAGCATGACCGAAAGCTAGGAAGTGAAGATTCCTCCTCATCTTTCATTGCTGTAATGACACCAGCACAGAGGCAGCTGCTTCTGAAACCGGTCAAGTCTAGTCTGGTTCTATATCAGGTCAAGCCCACAGTCTGGCCATAATATGCTCCAAAAAGTGTTCTCAGCCCTCAGAATTTAGAATTGCCCTTAAATCCTGGTGATAACTGGATACAAAGTGATGAAAGTCCTCCCAGAATGTGCCCGTAAACCCTGAAAATGAAGGTTCCTCAGTCCCCAAAGCTCTGTCATCAGAGCTGCATCATGAAATTGGTTCACAACAATCCTTCTCAGATGCACCTAAATTTAGACACAGCCGCAGCTTCACAGCCCAGTCATCCTACATGACACCGCTGACACATCATCATCACCATCGTCACCACCACCATCATCTTCATCGTCATCATCATCATCATCATCGCCATCATTACCATCATCATCGTCATACTCCTTCTGCCACCTCCTGTAGTGATGCAAGGCCATCAGTCAGTACAATTAAAGGGGCCTTTATCCCCCCACTCTCTCTCTCTCTCTCTATCACATAAACACTCTCTCACACACACACATACACACACACACACACACACACACACAGTGTATGTGTTGTCTTCCTGGGAGTACTGTTCTGTCTTGCACGTCATCCATCTTACAGACGGATGTGGTGTGCGGCGAAAGCCTGTCAGGAAACACAGTCATATCCATAAAGAAAATAACAACATGTTCACCATAATGATCACAGGGGGAAAAACTTGCACAGCAACACAGGGAGAGAGAGAGAGAGAGGGACAGAGAGAAAGGGTGAGACAAAGAGAAGAAGAGAGTGAAAAAAAAACAGAGAAAGAGAGAGAGATTCTGGAGTGTATCAATCACCTTCTGCAACCTTTTATCCACAGGAACATGGGCCATAGCTCGGAGTGCACAACATCAATCATCACACACTATACTGAGCACGCACCACAGTGGGGCCAACAAGGCATTACTCAAACATGGCTGTACAACACCTTCGACACTTCAGTATGTGTGTGTGTGTGTGCATGGTGTGGGGGACAAATCTACGACATTACATCCCACTAAGCTGGAAATGAACAGGCCGTGTTTCCCAGAGCTGTCTTAATGCTACATCATTTGTAAGATATTCCACAAGTGTTCTCAGCAAATTTATACTTTCTCTAGAGGGACAATTTAAGAAAAAGACATTTTTGTGAAGTTATTAGTCTGGCTTGACCCACTGAGCTAATTGTCAACTAACTCTTCAGATTAAATAAGCGCTACAAAGCCTAAAATGTATGTGACATAGCATTGACTGCAATGCAAGACTAAGATGACAATGACTGAAGGAGTTCCCTTTCAGTCGAAGCACTTCAAAGCCGCCTATTGGGATATCACTTTTAGGCATACCTATTCTGCTGAACCCTCTTCAATCAATGCCTAAAAGATGTGTGCACATGCATTTGGGATTCCACTGAGCTATATAATGTGGGCGTAGTAGCAGCAGTCTTCCTCTTTCACCTTTCAGCGACTACTGACTATGTGGACCCTTCTTTGCCACTTGAGACTACAAGAACTCCAGTGTTCAGCAGGCTGTGGCCCCTGAGTGATCTATCTAAGTGGCGGTTTATAGCATACTTCTGGAATTATTCAACTGATTTATCTTAAAAACAGATTCACTGACTTGTGTTCTGCAGACTTTATAAAAGATTGTGCTGCAGCTCTAATGGCAAACATCTCTAAGAGATGGGTTCTGCAGCCGCTGCTACCAGACCTGTCGAACTAAATATCTCCTTTGACTCCCTCAACACATCTGACAGAGACAGATTCGTGGACTTAAAGGAGGAAGGCAGCACTTGGGTGACTGAAAGCCCTCCGCCTCAGGAGCACAGAAGCCCCAAGACACCTCTCGCGGGAGAACTATACAAGCTAGTGCTGTTCAAGCTGCACCCCGCTCCAGGCTTGACACATGGCCATAGCAAGCGTGCATGGCGGCGTGCAAAACCCTGACAACGGCCGCGCTGCCTCAGATTTACCAGGCTGACCTCCTCCAGCTCCAGACTCTGAAAGGTAACCGACTTGTCTCTAACGAAGTATACAGTGCAGGCATAAGGCAAGGTAGTGGCACTAGATGGCATTTTTGGCTTAACCTTGCTCACCTCCCAGACCACGAGAGGGATTTGCTGTCGGATGCTCTCCTCACTGCTAAGGGCTCATTCGGAGCCACGCACAAAGGCTGTTGACCAGCATACTCCTGATTTGACTTTGACTCCACCTGCAACTTCGGAATGAATGCTTCTGCCGCTGAAATCATCTGTGACCTCTAACTCTCACTCTAAAACTCTAAATATCACACCCTGCTGTAAGGTCATCATGATAAGAAAGGCAACAACTGCCACACACAATTGCCCTATACTAATTCCATAGTGCACCACACCACTCGGGATATGACAGCTTCACGTCAATCACATGAACACCTGCAGCACTTGCAACTTCAAGGAAGAAGTCAAGAAATAAAAAGATATTCTTTTGGGAAAATTTACTGTAAATATTAAAGAATAGGAGAAAATAGCTAGCGTGGTATCCACTGTATCGGCCATAAGTAGAGACACTGAAGCAATAGAAAAAACAAACCTGTCTAACTAGTCAGACCAAGAAGAAAGCGGCTCTGGTTGCCAAAGACCAGAAAAAGACTGGGGCTGGCTCTTCGTCAGTGTCTCCTTTACCACCAGCGAAGACTCGAGTCCTTGATCTCATCAGTGAGAAGGTGAGAACTGTGGTGTGCTTGTCATGTTCCCTGTAGGCTATCCCTACTCCTAGCACTTTAGCATTAGTCATATTTAAATATTTGTACAATAGCAACAGACTGCTTCAGCATGTATTAAAGGCACACCAGGCAATGTTTTTAGGTCATTTTATCAGCTCCATTACGGGGTGATTAAAGGCTCTCTCAGCCGCCTCTAGTGTAGATTCCACAATTAATACATTTGCAGCATTTATTAACATCTTGTCAGTCAACGTAAGGCACAAAAATGATCATCGCTGGTTCCTATTCTTTGGTTTGGAAGTACATTCACATGGATTGACAGATTGCCATCTGTTTTTGCCAGGCCTCCTGACATTTATCTGCTTGTGAACAAAATCACTATTGAATGCTAAATACTTTTAACTGCAGATAAGTTGTAGACCTATATGTCTTTTGTCTTTGTTGATATCTCTGTGTGCTTGCTATGACAATCTAGTTTTCCTTTGAAATTATAGTTATCCATCTATCTATCCATCCATGTCAATTTATCAATTTATAGGCATTTTTAGAGGCTATGAGGTCGGCCTACAAAAGGGGGATCCAGAGACAATTCAGCTGGAAGACTACACTGACACTGCTGAAGTGGTCATTGTCGAGCCAGAACCCCAACCTCCTCATAAGTGACAAGGTTTCTAACAGAAACGTGAAAAGATACAAACACCAAAATATGCAATTACTGTTTTCTTCAGAATTTTAACTAGTTCTTTAGGAGCAGTAAGAGCAAAAACTATACTGTACTGTACTGTTGCTGCCAGCTCATGCAATTTGACTGGGCTAGATTCTCCTCTTTTCTTGCAGAAAAGAAACTGTACCAATAGAAGCCACCCAGACACTTTGACACCCAGGCCCTTCTGGCCATGGAAAGAGAGAAGAAGGAGCTGCAGAGAGGGAGACTGTGCATTGAGAGAGAGAGAGAGAGACTTGTCCTGGAGAGACAGAAATTTGAATGGCAAAATGTACAATGATTGTGCTAAAAATGCAACTTTAAGCATGAGTATTTATTGAATAGTTTTTTTTTTTTTTAAGACTAAGAATTCAAGAAATAAATTAGGCGACTTAATACTATTCATTTGTACTTTTTTATATTAGGGCCATGCAAAGAAATTCTGGATCAGTTGATCCCTCGTATTCAGCCAATTGTACTGTAGTTAACCTCCCGTGCCTATTCAGGTTGCTCATTTTCTATTGGGTCTACAATCTCTGGGTCCAGGAGGTTTGCAAGTCTACATATGTTATGTAAGACTTCTGTGGCTTTCATAAACAAGACTTTTCCGCTTTCTCTGGAGAACATTGAAGGTAACCTCCACCGGTGTCATGACCTCTCCATCTAATACTTGAAAATTTGTGTCAGGCTTATGGGCTTACGGTACATGCTTGATAGAACAGATAGGCCTATTTTCTGCATGGTGCAATATCTTATACCTGCTCTTCCAGACTCCAACCAGACACTCCTGTCTTGCCCTGCACTTTTAGTGAGCAGCCAAGCAGGGTTAGGCTCACTGCATTAGAGTGATATTTAAATTCGGCATACCACATCTGCTGGTGTTTGTTCATCTCTCACTGGAGTTATTAGAAAAGTTTTAATGAGCAATCAAAATCCCCAAACAGCCAACCACTCACATTTCGTTCCTCCAGGTAAGTATTAATGTCACTGCTGGATAACTAAGCAGCCTATTAGGTTATGAGTCTAGATTGGGCAAGGTTAGAGGGATCACCTGTCCCACTTTATGATGTACTGTGCAGGAATATGGACCTCTATCCCATGTCCCACATATTGCTATCAATGTCCAATTTTTTCATATGGACAAGATGAAAGCAGTGATACAAGCCATTTAACCATTTTGCTATGTATCACGGAAATTCATATATTTTTTAGAAAGGTCATAAGTTTAGACTTGGATAAGGGCTAGGCCCTATGTCAAATAAGTTGGTGCCATTCAGGTAGATCAAACTTAGGCCTAGGCCTATTGATCAAAAGGAATGTAAATTGTTTGGTCTAGACAGAATGCAGTGTTAGGCCTGTATGTTAGACATGATTAAATGTAACAAATTGTGTCTGTCCCAGCTCAAAACAACATTACACTTCTGTAGTGTAGAGGGTTCCTACATACAAACCAAAGTGTCCCTAACCCTAACTGATCAACTTCCTCTACTATTATTTTCAATGAAGTTGCATTGGAATAAGTAATGGTCTCTCATGGAATGATATGAAGATGTCAATCTGAAGCACAAAACCCATCACCATCGTCAGTGGTTATTATATTTCTGCAGTGGTCATTGCTGTATACAGAAATATCTGATCTCCAAATGATGGGAAGGCCCATTTAAAGTGGATGGAACATCCCGCAACACTCTGGAGAGCCATATAATAATATTCTCCTCTTGAGTTTAACATTTGTGACACTGAACTTCAAAGGCCCTCTCCTCAGTCCACACTACCAACCCAACACAAAGGGCTCAGCCCAAAGGCGCACTGCACACCTACCACAGTCGTTCCCAAATACTGTATGACTCTATATGCCTCTCACTAATGGGGAACCAGTTCACCGCCCATGTCTTATTCACTGGGCGTGCTAAATGTTCATTTCATGGGCTACTTGTGAACACAGTGCACAGCATGGGTTTAATCCCCATGTTAATTCCCAAGAATGGGTTCCCCCAACACATCTGGCTTTGTTTCCACAAGGCGCATGAGGAATGGGGTATGGTTTGACATGGCTAACTTTAGTGCCACATTGTTCAACAACATTTAGCAGTGCTATAAGGTTTAGCACGGAGTTGGATTCTACACAAGCAAAACTGCTGCACATGGTGGAGAATTAAGACACGCTGGCCAAAACATCTAATAATCAAGCTAACTAAAAAAAATATAAAATAAAAATAAAAATAATAATTAAATAAAATTAAAACATGCAAAACCCTTCCAAAAACCAGTTTTAGCACTGCACTGCTTGTTAGCTAGCTAATAAGTGCCCTAGTTATCTTGTTTTTTTTTTTTTTTGCCATGCGATGGTCCCGCCCCAGAACTACCTAGTGCACACATCGCATAGCGAATGAATCAGAGTGAAAGATGTTTGTAAACTCATTTGTAAATGATACAAAGTAACACTGAATAAACAAACAAACAGACAGACAAATAAATAAATAAATTAATTAATAAATAAATAAATACATTTGTTTGTCATTCAAAAATGAAAGATGCATAACAGATATGACACACACAGAATACATAAAATATATGTTGTCCACAATACTGTATACTGTATAAAAGATGTAAAGGCTTGTTTTTCCAAACCTTCTGGAAAGATGTACTGACTGCACACATACACTGTAATTAGGCTCAAACAGTGAAGAACAGACACATCCCCCACTAAAGATGGAGCTGCCATTGGTTGGTGCAGTGGGGATATGCACATGGAGATGGGAACAAAACACACAGAGGGTGTGTGTGATGCAATTTGGAAATTTATCTGTGTGTGTATGTGTATGTGTATGTGTATGTGTATGTGTATGTGTATGTGTATGTGTGTGTGTGTGTATACGTGTATGTACCTGTGTGTGCATGAGCAAGCATGCACGAGTGTGTGTGGATCACAAAGGAAAACAAAATAAATTGGCAGAGAAGATGAATTAAGAAGAAAGACCCTTGGCATGCTGATTTAAAACCTCTGAGGTTGTTGTCTACCCCCTTCACATCTCTCTCTCTCTCTCTCTCTCTCTCTCTCTTTTGCATATTTTTATTGAGCATGCCAATCACATGCATGTTCCACCTCCCCCCCCTGCCCCCAACGCACACACACACACACACACACACACACACACACAAAGACACAAACTCTCTTGGCCTTCTAAATGTGGCACACACACACAGTCACACGTTTTCTGCACTCCTCGGATCCACTCACTCATGTCAATCTCCCCGTGGGTCCTCAGTCGCTTCTCTTTCATCTGCTTTAAAAATTTATGAATTCTTCACAAGTCAGTAGATAAGACATCCTCTTCTATCAGGAGTGCCTGTCAGGGAGACCTAGAATATGCTTCCCAAATGGAGGTGCACGAGTGCTGCCAACAATATGGATAATGTGAGCCTCCATACTCTCTTTCGTCATGCACACTGTCTGGAGTGTGTATGTGTCTGTCTGTGTGCATGTGTGTGTGTGTCCACAGACATGCTTGTGGACTGGTCCCTTCTGTTCGTAATGGCCTTCAGCTTTCATCTCTGGTCTCCTGTTCCCTGCCCCCGGTGTGCGGTTTGGAGAGGTGTGCATTAGGATTCCGTTGGAGGTGTCCGGTTGAATAGTGTGGAACCCTGCATGCTGGGTGCCCTGTTCCTGAGTTACTTGGGAGAGAAGAGGAAAGGCATATCTATACTATGCCTATAACACACACACACACATACAGTCATACATACACACACACACACACACACACACTCACACAGTGACTAATGAACTCCTGCACTGCACATAACAGGAAGACCAGTTCCCAAAACGGTCTAGTATGAGGGTCTCCTGCCAAACATGTTCTGACTGAGAACAGTGCATTAATACACTGATGTCATGAAATGGTAAACACTGCATGGCCACTGCTCAATGTGTGTCAAACTCACATCTATACAACATTATAACTCTGTTTGGCTCTGAAATTAACATACTGTAGAATCAGTATGTGTCATGTCTGAGTAGACAGTAATTTTAACTCAGTGTTTGGAATCAGTGGTTGTATTTTATTTTATTGCATAGCAAATTGAATGTAATGAGATTAGATTCTTTTTTATTCTGTTGAGTCACATGAGTGTGCACTTCAAATGAGTATTTTTGGATGTTTACATTCAAGTACATTAATTTTTTTTCTTAATGTGTTTGACTCTTAGCTGACTTAGTTTCAAAGACAAAAAAGAGAGTAAAAAACAAACAATAGGCAAGGTGCCTTTAAAGGCAGAGGGGTTGTCTGCTCAGTGCTCCCAAGTCATTTATCTCTAGGCCTTATCCGCTCAAAAGTCCACAAAGACCCACACGATATCACTCAAAGACTCGCTCTCATTCACTCTTGTCTGCATGCCCCTCTAATGGCTTTCTCAGTAAAATAATTACAGTTCAATCTGCCTTCTCCACCACTTCCAAAACACACACACATACATACGCACACACACACACACACACACACACACACACACACACACACACACTTATGTTCCCACTCATCCTGTGGGCAACATATCTAAAACCTTCTGCTGGTAGGGGGAAGTGTCAAGTTAAGCAGAACGAATGGCCTCACTCTGAAAACACAAATTGCAAAGTAAATAGATTAGCGTGGAAACAGACTCCTTCATCTTCTCCTCCTAACCCCCGCCCCCTTCTCCTCATTCGCTTACCGTGCCACACACACACACACACACACACACTAAGGACTTACATGTACATCTGTAGACACAGACAAGCACACTTAAAGGCAAATACAAACACACACACAATACAGAGGTAGACATATATGGATAGTCTTTGTGTGTGTGTGTGTGTGTGTGTGTGTGTGTGTGTGTGTGTGTGTGTCTGTGTCTGTGTGTGTGCATGCGTGTGTGTGTGAGTATGTACATGCATTCATACGTACGCATGCAAAGGTGGGTGGGGGATCCCTCCTTACTTTTTCTTGGCCGGCCATAAAAAATCAGCAATGTGCTCCACGAAGATCCACCCTGTAATCAATATGCAATTTCCATGCAGTAGATAAAAGATTGGCCCCGCTTGGAGGCTGGCCCAGAGCCAGCTGAGTTATGGGGCATCTGCATGGGGCAGAGCTGTAATTTTCATAACGGTGCCAGAGCACCCTAAATCCTGATAAAAGGATGCTCATATTGCGGGCAGATGCTCCCACTTGAAAGAGAAAAGGAAGGAGAGAGAGAGAGAGCAAGAGAGTGCTATTTTTGATTTATGTTTGTTCACACTTTTTTATCTTGCCCTACTTGGAGCAAAACAAAAGAGGAGAGAGAGAGATATAGAGGGGGAGAGAGAGAAGTTATCATGCAATGGATTAAAACATTATTTTTTTTTAGATTCAAAGGACTTGTGAAATTCCATTTGGATCCCACAAATCACTTTTTTCCCACCCCAATACATCCAGTTTACTCTTCATTTTTTGTTCTTTTGCCATCTTGTCCCCCTGCCATATCTGCAAACTGTTATCTTTTATTTAAGCAGATCACATGTTCACATTATCTTTTGGATGCAATAATGGCCACTGTGTAATATTTATCACAAGCCAGGCTGACAGATTGCCAGCTGTTGTTTAAATTTAAATACTGTGGAATAGGAGGCGTCCATTTAGCTCAGTAACCACTGCTTTTGGCTAAGCATTATACAAATCGATAGCAATTTGGTGGGCAAAACTCTTTTCAGATGAGCGTGTCTTTATGTTTTGTGTTTATGTGCCCAATTTTGTGATAGCACGTTTGATCGGCGTCCTTTGTCAACTGGATAATTATTATGTGTACTTGACACATGGAATTAGTAGAAATGATCATTTGTCAGTCGTTTGCAATGCCAAATCTGTCATCTGTCTGTAGAGGGTGTTTGTAGGATGAGTCACAATCACCAGACGATTCGCTTTGAAATACCACACATGATTCTTGTACCAAAGAGAGAGCAATTCCTGTTATCAATAAATGTACATTCTAAATTTAGTGGCTAAAGCAGGGAAGCTTGCTTCTGTTGTCAGGAGTGGAAAAGAGAGAAAGACAAATAGCAGCTACTTCATAGCGAGACACATAGGGAGACCTTAATGGGCTTCCTTATCTCATCAATTACTATAGAGCACAAAGATAGCAGCCATTTTTAGAATTAAAGAGTGGAGTTAGATAATCAGCTGAAAACACTGTAAGCTCACTTTCTGCCGTGAAGTATTGGTCTGGGAATCCTGCATGAGGTGTCTACGGTATCTACGAATAAGTGAACTCAGTGGAATGATTCAAGGGAAGAGAAACAAGAAGCCACAGGCCTATAATTTGGCAAACAGCTCCATCAGTGAGTGAGTGAGTGAGTGAGTGAGTAAGTGCGCTTTAAGATGCCACCCTCAGTGCCATCACATGATCTGTTCGCCTCCTCTGTCCTGTATAAATGTGTTGACACAAAAATAGAAAGTTGCACTGATGGCCACTCATGCAGCAGAGGATGTTATTGTCCACCAGCACTTCCACTTTCTTTCACAAATGATGGGCATGTGCCCAACCAACGTAATGGTACTAGTAAACAATAATGGGACTATTAAACAATAATGTGACCAGTAAACAAATAAACAAAGAAAGAAAGAAGAGCAAGAAAAAAACAGACAACCATTATATAGAAGTATGGAGAACTGTGGTTTAATACTGTGTGTGTGGGGGGGTGGGGTGGGGGGGGGGTCTATGTGTGTTGGGGCAGGGTGTTGAGGGGTATTGGGGGTATTTGCCTCCACAGACAAATTTTGATCCATATATAACTTTACACTAAATAGACTTGCATTAGCATAAGCAACTCAGTAAAGACATTGGGTACTGGGCAGGTAACAATCAAGTGTTTCTCTTTTGTCATTAAACATGTTGATAAAGCACTTACAGTGTTTCAAGATGAAGGTTGTATTTTGACTTAGTAGATAGGCTGCACCTGAGCATCATCTAACTGGTGGAGGTAATAGCCTGTTTACCCAAATAATTCAATTCATTTGTTAATACTTCAGTGCATTAGTTGTCTCATTTTGATTCCATGTTCTGTTATAATGTCCCATTTGCTTGAATGGCTGTTGGTCTATTGTTAGCCACTGCTGTTGGCTTCAGAGGTCATGGGCTGCAGTTCCCTACCCAGCAGGTGTCAGCTGGAGGGCCCTGGGGTTGAAGAATTAGTTTAATGAAGCCAGCAGGGAGATTTTTCATCCGAACACCCCCCCCCCCCCCCCCATCCCCACCCCCGCCCCCAACACACATTTACAATTTTAACTCAACTGGTTACTCTGCACGATGAGCAGAGAAGAGGCTAGTTCAGAGCCCGGCTGCTATCGCTTCTCAATGTGCCAAGCCTTTATGATAATTCCCATTCAGCTGAACAATGCCAGATTAGTACAGAAAAAAAAGAAAAATGAGAGGGAGGAAAAAAAAAAAACAGGACTTGGAAGCGGTCCACCTGTTCCAGCGTTGTTAGCAGAGCTTGCCGAGCATTGCCCCTCTGCCAGCCAAAGCTCGGATAGTGCTGCCTTGCAAAGTTCATATTTTTTAATAAGTTGCCTTTCTTTGATTGACACAGCAATTTTCTAAAAAGCTCAATTTTTGTGCTGCCTCTCCGTCATTCTGTTCTCAAATTCATTTTGTGCATGCTTCAACATGGCTGACAGAGCTTGATCAGAAACATCAGTGGAAATATTTTACTTCTGTTAAACACAGATGCAGAAGATTGGCATGCAAGATGAATGACTTGTTTACCTCAGACAGCAATGAAAGTGGTAGTGTTTTTCAAGGTTAATTTTAAATCATGTGGGATGTGTGTGTGTGTGTGTGTGTGTGTGTGTGTGTCTGTCTCTGTGTGTGCCATATTCTCCCCTGCATTTTCCCATTTCAGAGGGTGTGATTGGTATTTGGTTGGATTTGTCTATCAGACTCAGTGAGTGATGGCAGAGGCTCTTAACAAGTTAATTTTCTAGTCCAGCTTCTCTGTGATTGCTGGCAGACAGAGCAATCCAGGGAGAATTAAGTCTCCCTATCTTGCCGCATTGTATTGGAACCCCACACCTAGCCCCTCCAAGAGAGAGAGGGAAAGAGAGAGAGAGGACTTAGATGTTGTAGCAGGCTGATAAAACAATCCACCCATACAGATAATAAGGCATCTCTTGCTCTCTTTCTTTCTCTCTCTCTTTCTCACACGCACACACATACAAAGCAGCAAAAAATGCATTTGCGCCTAATCCTAAAATGGTGTTTTCACAGAGGTACCATACATGAACACAAACATCATCAAAACAGCAATATGATAATGAAATGTACTGTAAAGACCAATATCCATGTCACTGTCCTCTTTGGAGACAGACTCCATTACTAAAAAGTCAACATTGCAACATTGTGCAATTCCTGTTTTGTGTTCACGGAAAACGCTGTTACAGATTGGCTTGACAATGTAATTACTCCCACAGCCATCACCAACAACAGCAGCAGCTGCTGAAGAAGGGGGGGGGGGGGTTAACATGCATGTACTATCTGACTGACAATGTAATTTACAGCAGTACAGTGATAGTTTTTTGGGATGTATGTTAGTATGTATGTGGCTCTGTATACAAGGCAAAGATACAGCCAGTCAACCTAACATTCACTCTGAACCACTGACAAACAGACAATGCCTGTAGGAGGAATATTGGCTTTCAGGTCTGCTGTCTGATAACATCATGGCAGACAACCCAATCATACATATTACAGCTGGATTCAGCAAGGCTACAATTATGGTAGTGTGTCTGCTCTCACTTGAGTGTGTGACTAATGGCTAACAGCTTGTGTCTCCACTCACATGAGGGTTGCTAATGGCTAACGCCTTGGCAAGGAAGATGGCCATCGGCCTGTATAAGAGTCAAAATTTTCAACAATGAGAAATTGTTTAGACTTTATTACCCCGTATGTGACACACATCTTTTACTCAGGAAACATTAATCCATTCCAACAAGTTGCTTAATTATCCCAAATATGAACAGCTTGGAAAATGAGTGTAATTGTTATTGTATTAATATGCAAGGAATAATTAACCTGGTCCATTGGACACAAAGAGAGTGCAAAGAAAGCCATGGGGGAAAGGGGGAGGGAGGGATGGAGAGAAGGAATGTAGAGGTATAGAGAAGGGGAGATTTAGGGAGAGAAAGAAAGACATGGGATAGGAAGATAGAGTAAGGTAGGGCCAGATAAAAAGAAGGCAAGCTGGAGAGACGGAGAATATCTTGAGAAGGTCAGGGGGCTCTGGCAACCTGCTGGAGCTGCATGGAGTCTTTGGTTACTCAGGTGGATGCAGAGATCATATCTCACATCTCCCCTTGGAGTTCTGAAGCAGCGCTCGCTGACACCTGAGATGGGAGAGAGAGGGAGAAAATAGAGAAGGCTTATGCCTTTATGTGTGTGTGTGTGTGCGCGCGTGTGCACGCCAAATATATACTAAGTTGAAATTAATAGCTAAGCTCAGATATAAGCTCAAAGGAAGCTATTCATGAGATGACTATATTTATGTTTGTATTTGTGAATGAAGCCACGTGTGCATTTGAGTGTGCTGTGTGAATGTGTGTTTACACTTGCAAGTCTGGAAAGAGAGGATGAGAAAAGGGGAGAGATACAGGTAAAGAGAAAGTGAGCGAGCGAGATAGAGGGTGAAAAAGTAGAGAGAAAGTGGTGTGCACCAGAGTGAGAGAGCACACAATACATAGGTAGGGAGAGAGAGAGAGGGAGAGAGAAAGTGAAGAGAGAGTGGCTGCTAGAAAGGTGAGATGTTACAGGTCTGGAGGCTAAGGGAAGGTTGCTGTCACCTGGTTCTCCTTTCTGTCCCCAGCACAGGGGAGAGCACACCAGTGTCACTGTGCCTGTCTCCCATCTGCCGTGGGGGTGTGGGAGGGTACATACATAAGCATGAGCACTCTTCTCCTCCACTCTACTCTACTGCCCACACCACCGCGCCCTACCCCACCCCAAACTCGGCCGTCGGCGACCTCCTGTCACCTAACATCACCCACTGTCGCCCCTCAGGGGTCAGAGTCACCTGTCGCACCTGCCACCCCTCACTCTGCTCTTGCGCCCTTGCCTCGCCCTGTCTTACCCCCGGTGCGCCCCTGGGTCACGGCGAGGTGTCTCTCTGCCTGCTGTTCCTCTCCTACGGGTGGGGAAGATGAGGGCGAGAGCTGTGTCTGCACAGCACCTTCATGCTTTCCTACAGCTCTCTTCCTTCCTACACAGAGAGCACATTTAACCTGGCCTCACGTAGATATGATATATCATAATTTAATGAAATCATATACTTCATCATGTCATGACATTTTATCATATGAGATAATATCATATAGATGGAAACGTATTATATGTTCAGTTCTGGTTTCTATATTTGTACTGGGAGGAGGGCCATGATACACCCATGTCATATTAAAAAGGATTATTGGATCTGGACTCTGTCTACCAATATATTACTTGTTCTCCTTGTTCTACAGTCATATAGAGACAGACAGTATCATTTTCAGCTCTCCTTTTTTTTTTGGACCGACCACGTTTTATGAAATATTGGAGCGGAGGATAAATACGAAGCCATAAAAGATCATGAACTGCTGGTGAAATGTGTAGTCTTGGAAATGGAGTCAGGAGTGCGAGAGTATTACTGTGTCAGCTTTCTGACGTCATCTTTTCTGATGCAAAGAGAGAGGGATAGATAGAGAGGGAGGAATAGATAGAGAGAGAGAGGTCTGAGCTTGGGTGGGTAGGTAAGGCCTCCCCCTCCATCCCTCGTTACAGCAGCCATACATCAGGGGCTCTGTCCTGACTTAGCGCATTCAGAGGATGAGGCTTTCGGCTCATTTCACCCGGAATGGGATAGATCGCTCCATTCCCCCCTAACAATCCAATCAGTCTTTGTTAAACAAGCTTGTGACTCAATAACAAAGTGCCAGCCGTCGAGTGCTTCATCACCGTGCCACACCACCACCACCGCCACAGCCGCTGCCGCTAACACCACCACCGCCTTGTCTCGCCCCAACCACCCGAGCTCCACATCTGGTCCTGTAGGCAGCTGTGTCATTGGCTTTGAAGTGCATCAAAGCAAGATTGCGAAACACCCTCGACCGCCAATGAACAGCGGAGATGAGGGGAGAAGGAAGAAAAAACGGTTTCATGTGAAAACTGCAGACTTTTAATTGCTTTTCCTCTCTGGGAAGATTAAGTGGCAAACACTGCTGCATGTATATATTTATTTATTTATGTCCTTGCCTGAATTTGACTGGGTGAGACTGGAGTTGAATGAATGGTTAATGGCTTCTTAGCTTGGCCACTCATATCATAGCAGAGAAAGAGCTGTGCTCATTTGTGAACTGCACTTAAAATAATTCACCTACAAGGTGAAATTTTAACTTCACCATGACATTTATATTGTATGATAACTCATGCATACGTGCCTACTAATGACTAGTTATGCTATTATCCCAAGCAAGACTGACAAAGATAAAGAGGGGAAACAAAGAGAAAGACAGAGAGCATGATAACTGGGCAGGGATGGTAGTCAAAGTGGAATGCAGGAGGAAAGAAAAATATGCATGGAAAGAGAGAGAGAGAGAAGAGAGGGAAGAAAAGAACAGGAACAAAATGGATTAGCAGCTAATGGATTGAGGCCAGAGGGGGGAATAAGTAGAGAGCTCACCTTCACTCCTAGCCTGAGTCTGTGGGCCTTCTCTGTCCCTGCATCTCCCTGTAGACTTCCTTTTTGACTACACTTCTCATACATCTACTCTGGGCTGACAAACAGACTGAGGCAAATACACACACACACACACACACACACACACAGAAATGACAAATGCAGGCACACACACACTTGTGTACACACATACATAACACAGACACACACACACACACACACAGAGCGAGAGACAGAAAGAGAGAGAGAAACAAAGCTTGGCTCAGTCACACTGCGTACAAAAGAACACATTGAGATGGCAGGAATGAGTGAGGGATTAGTGGAGTCAATCAGAGGCAGGAGATAATGTAGAGAAGGAGCGCCAGAGCACACATTAAGATAAACGCACGCCATTAGGGTCGACACACCAGCACGGGATGAAGTCTCATCAGACCCACCACGGCTGCATTAAATATTCATTCTGCCTCCGAGGGTTCCCCAGTGACCAATGACCACTACAGACCACTGAGCACCACACTACCTGTTGGCAGGCCTCAGGAGATCTGCATGTCAGACTTACCTTTCAGTCAGGCCTCCATGGGAGGAAGAGAGAAAGAAAGAAAAGGAAGAAGAAAGAAAGAATGTTAGACTGGCTGTCTGAGAGACAACTAAAGGTCTCAATGGGAGGAAGAAAGAAGGAAGGAAAAAGAAAGAAAGAAAGAAAGAAAGAAAGAAAGAAAGAAAGAAAAATAAACTGTATGAAAGACAACTAAAGACAGGGAGAAAAGAAAAGAAAATTGAATGAGACGGATGGCAGAAACAGAGAAGGAAATGTACAGAATTAAAGAAATAAATCAAGAAAAGGAAAATCCATCGGCTAATAGGATGTACAGTAGAGTGTAACTGACATCAGCAGCCCATTAGTTACAATTAAGCACTAATGAAGCCCAGGCTCTATTGTAGTCTAATACACTTCGATCTCATTTGGCAAAGGCAGGCCAGCCTTCTGTAAGCAGTGTGCCACAGCAGCAGCTAGCATCATGTCATAAGGTCTGCTTGAGCTGGCAGAAAACATTACAACTGCCTTTCAAATGGACCATTATGCTTTCAGATTGGACATTACTTTAGATACAGTCATCCATCAGAAAAGAGACATACAAGCTCAATCATCCTCATGTTCCCAGAATTGCTAGAAGAATAAGGATCAAGGTTGTATATTTTATGTTGATGGACACTTGCCCTTATTTGGCCACTTGTGTCCTTTGACTTTACAGTAAATGCTAACATTTAGCAATACTGGCATTCAAACAGCTATAGCCATTCATTCAATTATACACAACACACACACACACACACACACACACACACACACACACACACACACACACACACACTCAGAAAGCCACACACATGCTGCATGTTTAAGGAAGTTTTTGTAAAAAGCCCCAGTGAGTTTCTGGACTGGAAGAAATGACATATCACATGTAACTGGCTGGGTGAGAAATATGCATCACTGGTGCCCATTCTGTGTGCTGGCACGGTGGAAAACGACATGGCTTAATGAAAGCTCTACTGAAATACCCCTGGATTTCAACTCCTCTTCAACAACTCCAGTGTATGACACCCAAGATTGCACTGTTGCATCATATTATTCCATTTGCAGTGCCTCTCAGAAAAGAAATATTGTTCTTTCAGAGTATAAAAACACATTTATTCAGTGGTTAATCTATCTGCAAATTGTACCACAACCACATAGCATGAATACCCAGTTTTCCAACATCATTTCAGACCTAAATTGGGTCTTGCCTTCAGTTCATACACCAATGCAGTTACGCATTTTCCAGTATTTTTCATGAAACTTCAAATCACACATTTCTCACCCTCTGGCTATAGGCTACCTTTACTGTAGGCCTAAATTAGATTCTGCCTTCACATGTCTCAGTATCTGTCTATCTGTCTGTTAATTCTAAGAGAGTCTGTCTTTATGTGTGTGTGTATGTGTGTGTGGCCGTGTGTCTGTGTGCGTGTGCACAGTTGAGTGTAGTGTCAGTTAGCACAGTTGAGTGCAGTGCCAGTGTTTGGATATGAATTAGGAAAAAAAAAAAAACTTGACAAGACATCAAGCCAGACACCACCTCTGGATGTGATTTGCATGCAAAAACTTGAATTTTGAATACAGTGTCTGGTCCAAGTGTCAATGCTTTTGTAAACTGCCACTGTGGGCATGCTGATGATAAATTAAATACTGTGGTTTGTCTTTGAATAAGTAAATAAAATTCAAATTATAGGGCCATGGCTTATGGCTACTAAACTAAAGATGGCAAGGTTTGTACAGATACTACAAAGAAAACAATAAAATAGCATAACTATCATATAGGCCTATTGAGTTTAATGGGCTCTGTGCACATTAGGCATAAGTATTAGTTGTATAATGTAGTTATACTACATTACTATCCAAAGTAAGCCTAACTCATAAGCACTCCATGTTCCTCGCCAGTTCAGTGTGCATTTTGTAGTTATAACACACATAGTTCGTAGCTATAGCCTCATTACACAATTGTTTACCAAAATGAAAAGCTGATTACCGGAAAAGAGTGGCCAACCTGACCGAAAGTCCCTCTGGGACTTTCCGTCTGCCGCACACAGAGCCCATTGATAATCATACTCTAAACTTCAGAGCTGTTTCTAAAACACATGTCATGTCTTCATGTTCTTGCTGGCCTAAGGCAAAACACCAAGGTATGCAAAATCCTCAACTGACCTTTCATGGATTCATATGGATTTCACCCTTTAGCACTTCGCTTTTGACCTAGCTGTGGACGCATACCATTCTTTATTTAGTTATTTATTTTGGATTACACAAGTTTTGGTTTTATTGCCAATGTCTTTGTTAGTCTCTCAGATGAGTGTATGTGTGTTATAAGTCATGGCTTGCCTTGAAGGCTGAGAAGTGATGTCTGCTGACTTTTCTAAAGCACTCATAGAGACCTTATTGCATATTAATGAGGGTTATTGAGAAGAACCAGACATGACAGTGAGTGAAAACAATCAGTGGTCCAGCTTCATGCAAGTTTTAGGAGATGGGTAAGATTATGGGATAGGATAGGTTCAGACACTGCCCAGGCTGCACAAGAGTTGTGTCATGATAAATAAACTAGAGCACAAGACATGAATGGCCCTCGGAAGGATGACAGGTTGACCCAGGCAACCAGATGTCCACGTCCGTTTCTTATCCACCCATGCCATGTTTACCTTAACATACCTTTACTTGCATGCAAAACACACAGACACAACTCCCTGAGAACAAAATAAATAAATAAATAAAACACTCATGGATCAAACACAGACACACAACTCCCCGAGAATGACCTACAAACAGAATTCTAGAATCAAGCAAAGTTGTTGGTTTGCTTTGGAGTTAGCAGTAGGGCTTGCTGGTGAGACTCCAAAGGCTGAGCAAAGTGGAACAGAACTGGCTCCGGGGCCCTGTACAAAAAAAGGCTTAAAACACACACACACACACACACACACACACACAAACCTGTGTATACAAATACACCACAAGGGAGCACCTTTACAGAAAAGAAGAGTAGGCTTTGCAGTCTGAAAGATAACACAGAACTAAGAGCTGACCACATAAATAATAAATATAAATTAATAAAACACATGCAAATATACATAAATATATGATATACTCAAATATTTCAGGTTATTAAATGATAGGTTTGTTTTGGTCACTGGAACAAATAATAAAGAGCTTAGATGATGACAGTATTTAAGGAAGTTTCAGGTGTGTGTGTTTGTGAATGAGTGAGTTAGTGAGTGAAAATGATCAAATAAACAGTTTCACTATGTGTGGTCCTGAAATTGACTTTCCCACAGACTTTAGAAATACCAAAGATTTCTAGAGACTATCTGCATTCACCATCTCGTAAGAGTTTAGCTCTCTTGAGCCCTTGGCAGATTTTATTTAGGGCAGTGTTCATTTCTAGTAAAGGAAGAGAACGTCTTCAATGAGCAGCAATTGTTCCTGTGCAGGAAAATCTACCACATGGCACTTGAAATCGAGCTATTTAATATCAAGAGAGGGCTCACTATTCCCAGATTAATCCATTCAAGCTGGAAGCGAAGCGCAGCCAGGAAGCAGACAAGAGCGAGCAAAACTAAATAAGGCATGCGGATCAAACGTGCCTCTTTGCCCCTCGACGTGAACAATGGCATACTCTGTACGTACTCTCGTCTGAAGAGAGAGGTATGGAGGTGAGTGGGTGGGCAGGTGAGGGGAGGGTGGTGGTGGGGAGGTACCGAGAGCCAGACTGCACTGGGTCGAGCCCGCTGGGGAAAGGGGATTCCACACCGGTGTCGCATCGAGAAAAGAAGGGAAAAGAGAGCGGCAGACACTTTCTCTCTCTCTCTCTCTCTCTCTCTCTTTCCCCCAGATCGTTTTTCCATCGCAAGCATCGTGGGGCCCCCGTTGTCCGCCGCTAAGCGGGTGCGATGTAATTAGGCCTGGCCGCACAAAGAACCCCACACTCTGCGCGGCGGATAGATGGCTCATTAGGAGATGGGAGATTAGATAGAACCAGGCTCGGGTATCCTTCTCTTCTCGCAGCACCCCAGCACTGCACCTGCCAGCTTAGGAGGGGTGGTGGTGGGGGGGGGGGGGGTGGATGCACAGGTGACCCTCTACCACCCTGCCCACCTCTACACTTCCCCACTACTCCAAACCCCTCTTCCCCTTGCAGCTATCCACTTCCCAGCCGCTGAAATTACCTATTTGACAAAAGCAGGCTTGCATCCCCTGGGGCGACTAATGGATGTTGGAACACAGAGGCAGCATGAAGAGGGGGTGCAGGAGGAGGTGAAAGGTGAGGGTTTGGGTTTCAGCAGGGAAGGACAACAGACTTCAGATCAGTCTCCCAGCACGCCTGAGCCACTTTGACTTTGTTCATGCCAGTGCACTCTCAGGAAAGGTATAGAGCATATTAGATCCTCATAGTAGACTGTTTTTTCAAATTCAGTTCCTCTACATTTATGTGGGAAAGTACAAGGTCAGCTTTGTAATGATGTCTGATCCAAGTGCCAAAAGGCTTGGTCAGTACTAAATGGTGGATTACAGGATCTTTTGATAAGAATATTCCTGCCTTTGAAGGGTGGATGAATGAATTTGCAAATGCATTTACATTGCTCAAAAGAGCATAATTTTTGTTTCATCAAGCAGTTATGTATCTTTCAGCTACTCAAACACCATATATTAATCACCAAGCTTTCACTGTAAGCATAGATTTCTATTCCATAAAGTACATACAGATCTCTGGCCTGCAGCACAGAAAGCACCCTTCATAAATGGCAGCCTTGTGCAGTGTGTCCATTCAGACCACCATTACTGGATGAGAACCCACGCATTTCACAGAAACAAAATGATCCATACAAGAGTTGTGTGAAGAGTAGCAGCACAGGTGTATCATTACTGTCCTCTCTCTCCATCACCAACTCTCTCTCTCACTCTCTTTCTCTCTCTCTCTCTTTTTCTCTCTGTCTATCTGTTTTATCCACCACCCTCTCTTCGCTTCTTTCATTCTCTTCTCTTGCTCTCTCTCCCTCCCTCTCTCTCTATCCATCTCTCTTATAGCCCTCCCTCTCCACCTCTTTCAACATCTCTCTGTCTCTCTCTTTCACCTGTGTCTGTCGTTACACGTGATAAACACGGAATTGAAGAGCAGCCTTTTCCAGGGAACAGCTGAAAATGATGCCCTGTGCTTCAAAACTGTGATCACCATTTCAGTGCATTCAAGTGGTATCCAGGAGAGCTCAAACCCCTTCATCATACAGACAACAAAGTTTTCACTTCTGTCTCTTGCTCTCTTTCAAAACCACCCTGAGCAAAGAACAGAATTATTTAGCACCAAAGTCTCTCTCTCTCTCTCTCTCTCTCTCTCTCTCTCTGTCTGTCTGTCTGCCTCACTGGTCCATTTACACCCTTTGGTTCTGGAGAACTCAAGATGGGCAGAGCGCCTATGAAGGGAAGTTTTTCACTAGTTTGTCTGTTTCTTTTTCTACCTACTGTACATCTTCACACACACACACACACACACACACACACACACACACACACACACACACACACACACACACACACACACACTGTTTTTCCAGGTTCAGCAACCTTCTTTCCACCCTCCCACCCAGCCTGTTCTCTGCGTTCAGTGAAGGCTAACAAGCAGAGCTGTCAAACGGCAATGCACCGGCCCAGCTGGGTCAGGCCAGAACTCAACAGCTATCAATCCCCCCGTCCAGACCATCCCTTGTTGAACACAGCGTGCCAAAATGACAGGAAGAAGGGAATACACGAGGAGTGGGGGCACTTGAGTCTCAACCATTTTTATTTTATTTTTAACATAAAAAACACAGAATGAAAGAAAGTAAAAGCAAAGAACTGAGTAGAACAAATAAAGGAATACTAGCTGGGAAACGTGTGCAGCATGCCCACCTATGCTATGTGAATGAGTCATGCAGAAACAGTCCTTTTCTTAACCCTCTCCCATTGCTCTGATTGCCATCACCTTCCTTAGCAGCCTCCGCACCGAGCAGTGTGAAGCCGAACACACATGATTAATTTATCAACATATTCACGTCCCCCATCATAATAAGCCTCTGGGTAAATACAGAATGTTTTTGTGATGGAGGAGGTGACGTCTGCTGGAGTGTGGTGTAGTCAACAGGCACAGCTTCCGTTGCCTGCCCATGCCACCCCCACCCCCACCTCCATCACCATCCCATCCCACCTCCATCACCATCCACATGTAGTGGGGTGGGGGGGTTTGGAGGTGGGTCAGCAGAGAGTTAGCCTCCCTCCCACACAAATCAGTTGAGTGATTATCACACTTAATCTAATTAACACGTTTTTCCAGGCCTCCAACCATTCAGTGACGCTTCGACGAGAACCTCAGTGCAAAATATGTTGCAGAGAACAATAGAATATTTGCACTGAGCTAACCCAAGTGGGTTCCATAGTCACGAAATGCCTTAAAACATTGTTGTTGTTTTTATCCCTGTCTTAGACTGGCAAACACAAACATTTGCTTCGTGATGTTTTCATTTACTCATAATGAGCAGCGTTTACCTGAACGGCATACTTTCAGCGTTTTGTAAGCAAGCGTATCTTAATATGAGAAAATTGGCTCAATCTTGTTTAAATATAGTCATAATTACACAGGTTTCACCACAGATTGCTATAATTCTTATTTCCCAAGCATAAAAAGATCTCCTGAAAGCCAAAACCCTGCTCTGATCACAGATGTATCAGCCATGTTTTTTTTTTCTTTAAAAAAAGTGAAAAAAAATCTGCCAGCCAGCCACACCTTTAAGGTGTTATAATGTTTATAGAGATTATAACAAAGATGTAAATTTAATCTGAGACAGTTAATCCCTGCACCCTCACCCTCACAGTTTAAACAGCAAAACAAGAAAGTATACATATTGAACACCTTTTGTGAACTTTAGGTGACAAATTTAGTGAAGCTGCTGTTGCAAGTCTACATGTGGGACACTTTTAAATCTAAAGAAGATATGTGTAGAACTGGTCATCTACAAGATTACCCACAAGCATTCCTATTAGAATTAAGAAGCTACATGACAAACCCTCAACCACCCAAGTGTGGTGTCCCCAGGGACATCAATGCGTGGTCATATTATGTTCCGGTAGGCGGTACATCTATATCCTATGTATGAATAACCTATCATTATATGGCTGCATATATATATATATATAGGCTAGCGTGTATCCCATAACAAACAAATATCCCATTCACAGCAGTTAAGTTGCGCAGAAAAGAAACAGTCTACACCCAAATCCATATTTGATCATCCAGTACTTCTGAGTATTTGTACCTTATGTGTGTTCACCTCACACACACACACACACACGAGTGCACAAACACACACACACACACATACACATCCCTGCACAGAGACAGACAGACAGACAGACAGACAGACAGACAGACAGACACACATACAAACTCTCTTATTGTCTCTCTCTCTCATTTGGTCTCTTCTCACTCCGTTCTCTCTCTCAGTCTGTCATTATACTCATGCGCTACCTCTTCTATGCTTGTAGGCAATAAAGCACATTGTTAAAGTGACATGCAATTACCCTGGTTCTCTTTTGAGTAATTAAGTCAGGGCTGCCTATTATGTGAAAATGCATAAAGGAGTCAGATGATCAATATTGTTGATAGAGAAGGACAAACTAATTTTTCTGTGTCTGGCTGCCAGAGGATGCACCAATTTTTAAGGCACCCCACCCTAACCCTCGCCCGCATCCCTCAACACACATACACATACACACACACACACACACACACACACACACACACACACACACACACCATACTCCCCTTCCTCTGTGTCGTTTATTTATTTGGCTAATCAATTTTATGATGCACAAAATGCACTCAAAGCACACTACATGCAGATGCATGGCCCAGCGGCCACATAAATCTACACTAACTGAAGTAGTGGAAACACGGCTCTCTTGCTCCAATCACGACATTTTTGGCTGAGCCATTCATCACTGTAGGATTAAACTGTGAGGGAGACATATTAAACCTTCAATTAAAATCACAGATGTGAAATGCCAACACATTTAAGTCTTGATTTACATAGCTGAAAGGGCAAATCAATCACCTCTCTCTCTCTCTCTCTTTCTTCTGAAAATGTACCTGTTGAAGAAGTAGGGCTATAATGGCCAGGAGAGCTGGGGCCAGGAGTGCGGCAAAGAAAGGACTGAGAATGGGAGCGCAGGAGAGAATCATTGGAGGTGGACAATGGGGAGAGGGGAGCGATAGATGGGAGTAGGGGCATAAACACAATGTGTGCGCCCTCTCAAATGAAAATCCAATTTCGAGAAAGGCTCCTGGAGTTTATGGGGAGGAGTGTGTATGTGTGTGTGTGTGTGTGGGGGGGGGGGCAAACAAAAAGAGGAGTCGAAATTGGCCTGCTGGTGGAAAAGAGTCGGTCAGATGAGCTTGTGCAGAGAAGGGGAAAAAAAAACAAAAAAGCATTGCAAATCCGCAGGGCCTGAAGAGAGACAATGATCTTCAATTACCAGATGCTCTGTTCGCAATTTCAGACAAGAGCAAAAAAGAGAGGAGGAAGGGAGGGAAACAGAGTGAGAGAGAGAGATAGTGATTGATAGAGGGGAGAAATAAAGGTGTGTATTTATATATGAATAGATGGAAAAGCGGCAAAAATAAGCAGAGTGAAAAGGAGTGAAATGGACCATGAGGCAAGAAGGAGGCAGGCTGTGAAACAGGGAGAGAGAGAGAGAGAGAAAGAGAAAGAGAGAGAGATGGCGATGGAGAGAATAAAAAAAGCTGGTCAGCCATTATTCCTATTCACTCCATGAAATGGCAGGATTCACAAATGAGCAAGTTCACAGCCTTTCAACTGCCCATCTTCTTCTCGTCTACCAGTCTCTCCTTTCCTCCTTTCTTTCCTATCCTTCTTTCCTTCTCCTCTCTTCCTTCCTCTCTATTCCTCCACTCCTCTCCTCCTCTTTTCTCCTTCCCTTCTCTGCCGTGCTTTGCCATCTTTCCATTTGCAGGTTATTTGTAAACACTGTATTTGTTCTCACTCTGCATTACATTCATCCTCAGGAGCTTGTGTTCACCTTTGCCCTCCTCTGCTTTCTCCCTCACACACATACCCACACGCCATTTCTACCCTGTTGTTTTTTATCTACCCGCCCCCCCCATCTTTCTTTCTAACTCCTTTGCAATACAAATTCTGTTACAATGGGGAGTTCAGTCGGATTCAAATTGTCTCGAAAATAGCAACAGCTCTTTTCTTTGCATATGCATTGTATCTACTGCAACTGTGCATTAGGGTTGATGGGCTGATGCCAGCTGGCTTACATGCTAATCATCTTTATGCATACTTTACTGTAAATTATCAATGGTCACAACCCATCTCCTTATTATTCCTAAAGAAAATAATTCCTGGCAAGTTTCTGCTAACTTGCTTTCTGGCCGATTCTGGCCCTATTAATTATGTTTCTGTGATATCAAAATGCTCCACCAAGCCTCTCTCTCTCTACCTCCCTCCTTCACATTATCTTGTTTCTCCCTCATTCCAACATTCACTTTCTGTTGTCCATATTCACCCTCCTACCCCTTCTCTCTGTCTCAGTCTCTCTCTCTCTCTCCCTCTTTGTGACTGATGAACTCACAGTGTCATCTCGCCAGTATTGACGCTGCAGGCAGGCCTCTGTCGCCACAGCCACAATGGCAGCTGATTGGGCGACCGGCTCCCTAGGAATCAATTATGAGCCATGGCGTCACGCCGTGCACCCGCCTGCCTAGCCTGCCTGCCCTCCCGCTCGCCTGTCCGCCACCCCGCTGATGCCCTGCCGGAGGAAACATCTCTCCACCACACCATGCCGCGCCGCACCGCGCCACACATCTCTTGTGACACGTCTAATGCGTGGTTCCACTGCCGGGAAGGAAGCTGTGCTTAGGCTGACGCTCCGTCTCTGCTGTTGCCATCGGTCACGCTAATGCACGTTAATCAAATGAAGCCCGAAATGGAGGCTTGGGCGAAGGAGGGGGAGGAGGGTGGTGATGGTGGTGTGGGAGGAGGGGGGGGGTGGGAATGGTAGGGATTGCCCAAACCACACTGCACTGTCATTCGATTTAAAAGCAATCAGCCTAATTTGGGCGATAACAGTGTGTTGGAGGATGTTGGCACTCGTGGGTGGCGGGGAAGGCTTCCGATTCAATGCCAACAACTTTCCCAGGCGCTGTGACAAGTCACGACACATAATTGCATTTCCTTCACAACAAAATACTCTGAGTTCATTTGGAAGTTATTTAGTTACGGATGTGTGTGTGTGTGTGTGTGTGTGTGTGTGTGTGTGTGTGTGTGTGTGTGTGAGAGAGTTTGTGCATGTGTGTGTTTGTGTGATACAGTATATTTGACACCAAATCCACTTTATGCATTCTTACCTGTGAATAACATTAGAGGCAGATATCTGGATTTCCTTCACAGCTGGCAAACAGAGAGGCTGAGGATGTGAGAGCTCGTCTTTAACCCCACTAGAAGAGCCTGGGGTCATAATCGGCCTAATTAAGTCTGAAATCTTCCCAAGTTTACAGATTGTGATTCTGCGACAGATAGCGAAAAGTGGTTTATTTATTTCTTTTGTGTCGCCCACAAGGGAACAAACAGTGTTTAAGATTCATCAGCAACTGTCATGTTCTCCTCTTCTCGGCGCGGCACCATTTGAAAGGGAAGCCTTGGGGCTTCCTTAACACAAAAGCCCTGTTAGTGTACCGCTTTAATTACACACAGTCTCTCTGTCTCTGTCATAGCCTCCTCCCTTCTCTCTCTCCCTCTCTCTCCCTGTTTCACCCATCCACCCACACACAGTCTCACACATACGCACACACACACAAATACACACACTCCCTCTTTCTCTGTCTGTCTCGCAGCCATTTGTTCTCTCTCTCTCTCCTAGCTCTCTGAAATGTGATGGGACACCCTTTCTTGCATCACAAGCACACACACACACACACACACACACACACACACACACACACACACACAAATGCAATCAAACACATCAATGCTGATGTGGTCTTGGTTTTTGACTGTAATTGCATTTTTGCTATTATGTTCTCTTTGACTTGTTTGCAGTGACACCTTTATTTATTTATTTATTTACCTACCTACCTCCCTGTTTTCTCCCTCCCACTTTTGCAAACTGTAACTGTTACAACAGTGTTTAATCTGTTTTTATTTAATCTGTTTGTATATTTCTGTTTAATTTCCTTTTCTCTCTATTCCTCTCTCTCTCTTCCTCTCTCTCACACACAGTAGATACACACACATCTACATAGTCATTCTTTCCATGCCTCCTTGATACAGGCACCCGCAGAATCCAGCTACTTGAAAATGATTCCTCCATCTCTAAGCACTAAAGAAAGAAATCCAAGAAAGAAATCCCACCAATCATTTCCTACCCCATCCTTTGTTCGTTCCTTGCCCACACCTTATGTGGCACCAAGAGTGCCAGTGCCTGGAGAGCTTAGTGAAGCACTGCCACCGCTGAGGTGGTGCTGTGTGGTGTGTGCCCGTGCGCAGGCATGCCTTTGGGGGACGGTGCCAATCAGAAACAGCTTAGAGTGAAGAGGGAGCCTTTACGCTACCGCAGCCTCGCATAACAATGAGCCCTCCACTTAATACAGTTCTATCTCCAGGGGCAACGCTCCATTCCTGAGCCCAGCGGTGGGAGTAGTGGGACCCTCATAAACATCCCAGAATATGCAGGAGCATGTGTGCCTCAACATATGCATGTTCTCATGCTGATGACAGGTATTAAAATGGTATGAGAGATATTATGACAGATGAAGATGTATCAGCCACATGGGGATGCTACTAAAGAGCCTGCTTTGATATTCCGTGTGTATGTTATTACAGTCATTTTTTTTTTACCCATTTATTATTATTGTTATTGTTATGCTAAGATAATTGGTAACACTGTAGGACTGACAAACAGAACTATGCTACTGTAACACTAAATCACAGTGCCAGTGGTTTCCACAGCAACAGACAGAAATGTCAGGCACATCCTCTCTGACCCTTCAAAAAAGGGCAGCTCTGACCTTGCATTCTGGGTGTGCATGACACATGTTTCATTTTCAACACCAGCCATCACCATGGTGATACCTTACCTAATGCTAACATGCATATACAAGGCCAGTGACACACTGGATATGCAGAGGATGCTGAACAACCCCCACTCAGCAGCAGGTCTGGCTCAGCTCTGGGTCTACTGTGTTGTGGGTCGGTTCCAGAGCTACTACTTGATTGCTGTGTAAGTTTTGAGGTTTCAGCATGTTTCTTCCTGAAGAGGTTTTAAAAGGCCTGCATCCCTCCCCCTTTTTCTGCCTCTGTGTCTCTCTTTCTCTCTCTCTCTCTCTCTCTCTCTCTCTCTCTCTCTTTCCCTCTCCCTCTCCCTCTCTCTCTGTTCCATTGCCACTCCAGGGTCTGCAGTGTGCTAGCCAGAAGCCCTCGGGATGTGGTCCAAGTTTTTAATTAAACAGGAATCCACCATCCCCTGAGCGCAGGCGATAAAAACGTCCCATAAACACGGGGGAGGGTGTCAGCAACCACCCCACTACCCCAGGGAGAGGCTCAGCTACACAGAGAGAGATGCTCTCTAAAGACCACACCATTAACACAAACACCTCCAAACCACTGGGCCCAAATCCTCTCTCACAGTCAACTCAATCTGAGCTACTCAACTCCCAATCAAAGCAAGAACAGACAATAAAGTATCACAACATAATCCTGAGTCCATACAGCATTTCGTTCTGAAGGTCCACTGGTTGACCAGTGTGCCAACACCATTTAAGGTCAAAGGTTACACCAGGAAGTAGTGATAAAAATGCATTTTAGATAAAAAAAAAACCCACAACAGACTATTATGTCAAAACTAAATATAACAGAACATCTGTATATGCTTTCGATTTAGAGTTTATAAACTTCATAAGGCTGCTTGAGGCTTTGGTCATCTGATATTGGTGGTGTGGTGGCCTTGGTCTGAGGTGTGTGTGTGTTTGTGTGTGTGCGCGCGTGTGTGTGTGTGTGTGTGTGTGTGTGTGTGTGTGTGTGTGTGTGTGTGTGTGTGTGTGTGTGACTACCTCTGCATGTGTGTGTATGTGTGCGTAAGTGTGTGTGTGTGTGTGTGTGTGTGTATGTGCTGTTTCAAAGGGCAGGGAGAAATGGAATTAATGAGGCTGGAGAGGATAATCCATGGGCCCATCACCCAGCTGAATCAGCTGCTTAGGGATCAATGACTCCACTGCCCATCCTCATAGAAAGAAGCTGAGATTCATAATGGCTTAAAACTCTGCTATCACACTGTACTTTACAGCAGTGGTCTGGGCTGCATTACACTACACTACTAAGACTACTAAGACATCAGACTATCAGGTATCAGGATGAGCTGGAAAGAAATAGTAAAAGCAGTTCTTTTTCATTTACAATATAATGAAGTATATTATTTCTTATTACTGTAAAATCTATATGCTCCTCTAATGCTCTGCTGCAGTATAGGCTATTTACATTACAGTGAACATAATAATTAAAGCTAGCAATATAAAAAGTGCTCCTGGGACTGATCCTAAAATGGATCCTAAAATGATCATGTTCACATATAATGCTAATCATTCGATAAACCCCCACTGACTTCACAATGGCGTCCCATCAGGAGACACGGCCACATGTTCACATGGCAAGTTTTGCGTCAACACGGCACGTCAAGGCCACTTCCCATTTAGTGACTTCTCCATCTTTTTTGGTAAGCCATGGCAGACTAATGCTTTAGCAAGCAAAACATTTATACGATGGCCTTCGCCAGGCACGGTCTGAAGATTGTCTGTGCCCAATTTTGTGACGATCAGACTAAGTATCTAGTAGTCACCTGTGCAAAATAAGTGTAAAACCAAATCCAATCCAACATTGCACCCCTTGTTGCCAAATTACACCATGTCTGCTTGGGGTGGGGTCCCAAGTCATCCCACCAAATTTGGTCTTGATACAAAATGCTGCCTTCATGTTTGACTGTTTTCTGATTGTGTGTGACGGTGTGGTGTGTGTGTGTATGTGAGAGAGTAACAGAGACAGAAAGAGAGACATATGGACTAGCTAACATGATAGGCTGGCAAGGTACATCATAACAGTATCACAGACACTAGAATTTTGTTTCAGTTCCAAACACATTTTTGCTCCTCTCGTGGTAAAACTCATGAGCCATGATTGGATTGTCTTTAGTAATGTGATGACATTAACATGTTTGTGTCTTTTTTGTTTGTATTTTGCTCGTGCTTCAAAAAAGACTTGAAAAAATACCCAGCTATAGGTTATGTCAACAAGGCATCACTTTTTTGTAAAATCCCTCCAAAGGCATTACCATCAACTAGCTATATTTGACACTGTGCATATACTGTTATTTGTAATTGAAACAAACATTAAGGGCCGATTCATAGTCAATGCAAGATACGCGAATGCAAACACAAGAAGGCTAATATCCTATACAACACAACAATATAGGATTCTCCAGCACTTGTAGATCGACCAATACAAGCACAATTTTAAATTAGTGTGTGCACAGGAACTGAGAGGGCCCTGGGTGTTCTCTCACAAACTTTTGAAAATTTAGATGTCATTTCCTACACTCCGGTGTATTTTCACAGGTTGTTAGAGGTTATTTTATGTTTATAGCAATTACTCCCCCCCCCCTCCCCCCCCCACACACACACAAACACACATACATCATCCAAAACCCAAAAACTTAACTGGCATGCCTTGGCTTCATGATTGATTTATGCCAGTTAAGTCTTTGAAGGCTTAAGGCTTAGAAGGGACACTGGAATTCATCAATTTCATGTAGGCTACTCAGACCTTTTGAAGTTTTAATTCATTCTCACTTGCAGCTTGATTTGTCATGTTTGTCAGCTAGCAAACATTTAGGTTAACCATAGGCTACGTGTCTGCTTACCATGATTCTGTAATTCACTTTTACGTAAGGTCTCCACTTATTACAAGACGCTTTTGTTATTTTCTTCATTGCTGTTTTGCTGTAAATGCATCAGGTAGCTACCTAACAGGCAAGTAGTCAGTATGGCTCAGTTGTTACATTATTGCTACAAGAGATTCAAGAGTGCACTCCTATTTTGTTACATTGTGTCAGTCTTTTAGGCTACAGACAGAATATTTATATTGTAGAACAAATCACTTAAAAGGATACACTTGTCAGGTATGTGTTAGACTTCTTTGCAGTGTGATGTTAATAAGCTTAATGATGAGATAATGTTTTTGACTCCAGGCTGAGATTGCAAAAGAATGCAGCTGCCTTATCAGCATACATACAGTATATCAACTCAGAAAGAAAGAAAAATACAGTGCACAGTAAAATAAAATAAAATAGTATTAATGATAATTTAAAAGAAGATTCTTGTATACCTGTATGATATTTGTAAACCCGATAATCCAAATATTGAATAGTTTCATCTGTGGCAGAAAGCAGTTTTAAGTGGATAGGGTTGAAGAGCTGGGGAATGGTAGCCTAGACTTTGTAAAAGACAAATAGGACGGGTCATAGGGCAGATTTTTTTTTTTTTTCAAAGGGGGCAGGGCAGGTCTGGAGGGGGGCTAGCCTAGGTTAGCCATCACATGTGTGTCCACGTATCAGTTCAAAAAGAATGGCAAGAATGCCCCAGTGCCCATACTAGTAGTCTACACTTAAAAAATTACAATTTTACACCCAATTTTGAGGCCTATATACCTTCTATGGTTAGCTCATTATTTCATGACTGAAAAAGATTAGACTAGCTAGAATTATGTCTGAATGACATTTAGGAATTTACATTCGACTAAAGACACCTACCTTGGTAGTTAAGAATGAACAACTTCGCAAATAGTTTGTGTCTTTCCTCAACCTCGACTGTGCTGTTGGAAAGTGTAACTCCATAAATGTGTCCTCAAAGTCTCTGCAAGCATTCTCATGTTGATAGAGCTTGGAAGTAGCATTGCCTTAGTGTATCCATAAGAGTGTATCTGTTGAAAGGGGCAAATTACCCCAAATCCTTTGGGTGCCATTGACCTATTTAATTTTAATAGTTTCAGCTGTACTACTAGCAGAAAGAAAATAATCTAATACCACTCACAATCAATACATAACTAAAACCTATGTTTTACACTGAGTACAATATTCAAAATGTTATTTTTCAAAATACAGTGAATGTTAGACTAAGCAAAGGAGACATACCATCTTTGTGAATTTGGCTATGTGTATGATATGATTTCTCTTGAATAATCACAGCTTGTAAGTCCATACTCCCCCTTGGGGCCTTGGAATTGTTCAGATTACTGTGGATGTGCTATATCAATGAATTTGATCTAATCTGAACTGGTCTGTGACTTCTCTGAAACAGCATTGGTGTTATTGAGTTAATGAAGAGACATAGACTATGTGGGATTAGTGCATGGAATGTCAACTCCGTTCTGAAAATTATGCAAATTTGAGTTCAAATCTGAACTAATTTATAAAAATATCTTATCTTAGATTGCTCAAAAATTTTTTGTAATTGTTGTCTGAGCGATCTAAGATAAGATATTTACATTTGTTCGGTTTATTATTATTATTATTCATTTCAATGGGAAAAAAATCTTAAAGAAAAACTTGAATAATTAAAGAAGAATGACAACGTGCAGCGAACATCTTTAAGCGTTCGTCTCTGGTCTCGTGTTAGAGGTGGTACGGCGTCTCTATCTCAAAAACGCTTGGAGGAGTAGGGGACCAAAAAAAAAGGGGGGAACAAGAATAAGGAACACCACAGAAGAAGAGAACAAGCACACTTAATAAGCACACACCTTTGCATGCTGCAATACCACACCCTTTAATGAAGCTCAGGAGATTCACAACTATCCTCTGCTCTTTTCAGTGTGTGTGTGTGTGTGTGTGTGTGTGCGTGTGTGTGTGTGTGTGTGTGCGTGTTTCATTCTCACTCCCTCTCTAACATTTCTCCTCTGCATTCCCTCCTAGGCTATCTTTTTACAATCTATCCCATCAAATAAACTGAGACACACAGACACACAGGCACACACATGCCTGTATATTGTAATATGCTCTGTGTTGCTTTATTAGGGCTGTGAGTGTTTGCTTTGCTGATCAGGCTGAACAGTGGCATTAAAGCTCTCTCCTTCTCTCTCTCTCTCTCTCTCTCTCTCTCACACACACACACACACTCTTCGTCTTTCACATGTACACAAACACACACAGACACACACAAACACACACACACACACACACACACACACACACACACACACACACACACACACACACACACACACACACAAACACCACAGGCCCATCGTTGTTTAATGAAAGTGTAGTGTTCAGTAGGCCCAAGTCTTCCCTTGTGTTTGGATGTTCACAGAGTTGACAGAAGAGGCAGAGCGCACAGCGTGAAATGAAAGAAAGAGAGAATAAGCTGATGCATCAGAAAAGAAAAAAAAGAAAAGGGAAATGTTCTGCATGATGGGAATAGAGAGATTGAAGAAGAAGAAGCAGAGACATACACAGGGTGTGTGTGTGTGTGTGTATGTGGGGGTGTGTTAGTTGTGTGGTAGGGGACGTGTGTGGCTGGGTGGGTGAGGGGACACAGAGAAACTAGGGGGTTTGCATGGAAAGAGGTGGACAGAGAAAAAAAGAGAACAAAGTTTGACTTGGTTGCTAGAAGAGTGCATAAAAGTGGAATGAAAGGCTCTTTATTCTATATGAACAGTTCAGATGTCCATCTTCAGCAATGTGCAAAAAATAATAATTTTATAATAATTCTAATTCTATCAAACTTCTGTTTGGATGTTATTATCAGGTAAAAAATAAATTCAATTCTTAAACAACACAGTGGAGTTGGACTGATAATAAAGTTTAAATACAAATATATTGGTAACACTTTCTAGTAGCCTAGTATTCATAAAGCATTATAAACAGTGGTAAAAAAGGACAATGTGGCAACATAGTAACTTGTGACCGAGATGGCTTTCAAGCCTGTCAGTATGGGAGTATGGGAAACTGATTTTACAAAATTCAAGACGGGATAGAATCTTTGGATGCCAACGACCAAACTATTCACCGATTTACGCACACAGCATCATTATCCAACATCATCGGTCCAAATCCTCATGCCAAATGATGAAGCGTTACAAGGGCTCATTGCATACTCCAAGTAAAGTGAGATGAACATCTCCATAAGGAGATAAGGCACCATTGCAGACACTAAGTAAAGTGGTAAGTTTCCCCAGTATCAGAAGGCCAAAGAAGCTTTCGAGAAGGCTTTGTGGCACTTCAAGTTGTAAAGAGGCTTATATGATAACATTACAATTTCTCATGAGTACAGTATAACTACTGATGAATACTAATGCCATTAGTTATAAAGCATCATAAATGCATTAAAACCTTTTAACCCATTATAACCCAGTGAATGCATGTATAATGCTTTGTGAATTCTGAGTTCATAGAAAATGTTACCATTATATTTCTGTTAATTCATCTGAAATCTGAACTCAGACACTTCACACTGTACATAGGTATAGACACATTTCAAGTGGAGTCATGGCCAGTGTATTCTTCTCTGTTGAATTGATGCTGTCACTACGCAGCGTGAACCCCTTTGTAGATCCCTTTGTGTTACCTGACATAAATTGACTGGCAGAAACCTTGTAAATAACTCAGATGTGTGTGTTTTTTTTATTTCATTTCATTTTTTGCTGCAGTAGAGAGATTATTGAAACATTCACAAAATGAAAGCAATAAAAACCCAAACATTTTTTTTTATCATTTTACACAGTCAGTGGGCAGGCTAGCTAGTGCCCCTCCAAACAGTGACTGGTAGTATGTGGATACACAGAATTTTGAAGGACCATGATGGTGTTGAGGCGATGGTGTACCATTTATATCAAGTAAGACAACAATGAATGACACTACAAAGGCTCTGCATAAGGATTGAACTGTGTGACATCATGGCCATTGCTCACACACATGGGAGGAATGATGTGTGCCGCCTCCTCATGTCATTACTTATTTAAGATGGAGCCATTTGGCCATCTTGACTTTTCACCCCACAGTCACTGCACTGCCCTATATCTATTAACTACCACTACCACTGCCACTCGGCCCCCAACACCCTACCCCCACCCCCACTAGATCTCCCTGTCATACACATACACACACACAAACACTATCAAGCACACACATGCACATAAATTCACACACATGCATGCACACATACACACACACACACACACACACACACACACACACACACACACACACACACACACACACACATACATACTCACACAGCAACAGCATCAGGAGTGGGAGGCTACCAAGGGCATAAGGTTGTACTCCAGTTTGTCTGTGTGTGTGTGTGTGTGTGTGTGTGTGTGTGTGTGTGTGTGCATGTGTGTGTGTGTGAGAGTGCGTGTGCATGTGTGTGTGTGTTTGTGTGTGTGTGCTGCAGCCCTGGTCGTACTGCACTTGAGCTAATGCATTGGCCATCGGCACATTATATACTGCATTCAGACAAGCCACACACCCAAATGCCAACGAGGCCGCAGAATAGAGATATCCATTCAGCAGACAGTTTTACAGTGCCTAAATTCACTTAGGATGAAATTTACTCAGAGGACAATACATACACTGGCAAGAGACTGGCTTATTTGGTGCTAGAGGTTTTTTTTTTATAACAGCAGAGGGCGAGGCTTACCAGAGGGAAAAAAAAAATATTTCTCTAATATTTCAGCTGAGCGAATTGATACAGGAATGAAAGAGAGAGAGGGAGGAAGAACCTATAGATAGCTTGAGGAGATGTATATGGTTATGTGGAAATGCTTCACACATCTGAAGACTGAGCTTCTTTCCTTCAGTGTCAGAAGACCCTATTTAACACATGCTAGGGTGATAAGGTTACAAAACACACACACACACACACACACACACACACACACACACACACACACACACACACACACACAGAAATAGCTAGGAGCTAAAAACCAGTCTGTTCTACTGTGCAGAAGGCTGTGTATTGATTGTACAGACCAACACTACTAGCCTTTAGCCATGATATACAAGGAAGGAGTCACTTAGTACATCAGCAAGAGAGAAAGAGAGAGATGGAGAGGCAGATTTTCAGGGAGGTGGGTATGGGTGGTTGAGGGCATCTGATCTACAGTAACAAGATAGATAGATAGATAGATAGATAGATAGATAGATAGATAGATAGATAGATAGATAGATAGATAGATACAGTGGATAGATGGAGAACAGAAGAAAAAAAGAGTTTAACTGTACTCAGCCTATACATGACCACATTTTGATTTGGTATTCTTCACATTTAATGGCTGATTACACAACACAACACACAATACACTGCCTCAATATGGCATATGAATAAAGCTGTCTTGAATTTGCATTTGTGAGGCGCCGTATTGGATGAGGGGGAGACGGCCCTCTTGACTCCTCGACCCTCGACCTCTGTGCCCCGAGGTCATCTTGGAGGACGAGATGAGAAGTTGTGCGGCAGATAGCAGCGGCGGGTCCTTGGGGGGCCCACGGGGTGAGCTGCATTGAAAAAGCAATAAACAGGGTGGAATGAAAGAGAGCAAGTAATATGAGTCCTGGTATCTCATAAGCAAACAGATAGTGTAGAGTGGCTATATACTGAGAGCCCTGTCCGTGGATCTAATTTCCCAATGGTGGAAACACATATTTCTTCATCAATATCATCTAATGGGGGCACTAATTCACAATATATACTGAGGAATATTATTTCTGAGTTGTGGAATACACTTCTCTGTCTTTTTTTCTCTGTCTCTGTCTGTGTGTGTGTCTGTGTGGTGTCTGACCGTGTGAATTATGAAGAGGCTGGTTATGAAGTAGTGTTTTGATCTGAGGGTCTTGGCTCATAAGACACAAGAAGACTCACATACTGCACCCATACACACAAGCAAACCTTCAGAAAGGTCCACTCACCCCCAGGCACACAACCTCAACACACACATACTCATGCTGTTGTCAAGTACACAAGTTCTTGGTAGGCCGCCCTGACTAACCTGAAAAAGTAAACAAAAATATCATACACAGCTGTGAACATACATGAAATGCTGTATATTGTTGTCTTTGCAGGGGTTTCTGTGGATGGTGTGTGTGTGTGTGTCTGTGTGTATGTGTGTGTGTGCATAGGATTGTAGATAGACATGTCTATGTTACAGCTTTATGTGTCAATGTGTGTGTATGTATGTGTGTGTGTGGGCATCAATCTGGCATTCTCTACTCTCAGGGCATATAGTACAGGGGATACGTCATGGCTGTTGTGACTGTCATGAATCACAGGGGTATGGATCGAAGTGCTACACATCACTGACATTATGACGTATGCTCTGCTTCTGGGAAGTATCTCATACGGAACACAAACTAGCAGCCTCAGGATTAGATACAAACTCTCTCGTAAAACACACACACACACACACACACACAAGCATGCATGCATAGGTACACAGGCACACACACACACACACACACACCACACACCACACACACACACACACACACACCACACACACACACACACACACACACACACACACACACACACACACACACACACACAAACACTTTTCACTTTTCAAACACATTCGCATAGCCACACACGCACACATCCAGTGCAGACACAGTAAAATGCTTTGCAGGCATCTTTTCACCTGCCAGCGTTTTATGTATGTCAGGTTGGGACTCATTTAACTTATTGTGATTACACACCTGATGGCAACCTTTCAGAGAAGCAGAATAGTGGGCTTTCCAGGGGGAATAACAAGTATGTATACACACACACACACACACACACACACACACACACACCTCTCTTTCTCCCCAGATGCTAAATCTGTGATATCACTCTTCTCACACTTGTGACACTACTGTTCCCCAACAGCCCTGGTATGACTAAAAAAAGTCTTTTGGCTAGTGTGTGTTTTGTGTGTGTGTGTGTGTTCCGAGACACTCATCTGAGAGCCCCACAAATAGAAACATGATGAGATCAACCTGTATTCACACACACACACACACACGCACACACACACACATGCACACACACACACACACACACACACACAAACTAGTACAGTCAGTAAGCTGAGGCTGCAGTTCAACACCTGGATGCACCCCAGGAAGCACTTCATGACAGAGTCAAAAAGGAAACAACACACACGCACACACACACACACACACACACACACACACACACGCACACACATGCACACACACACACACACACACACAAAACAGCTGAAGGAGAGGTATGCCTTGAAACACCTCACCAAATGGGACCCAGCCAACACAGCCAATATAATATGTCTTTTACTTATTTCACCATTTCAAATTAGGAGACTCCAAAAGAGAGGGAGAAATTTCTAGGAGGAGGGAGAAAAAAAAGAAAGGAGAAAAGAAGAGAGGAGGGGAGAAGAGAAGAGAGGAGGAGAGAAGATGAGCAAAGAGCAGAAAAGGGAAGGGGAAAGAAGCTTCGCCATACTTGCACATTTTCTCACTAAGATGTAATTGACTTTGGGTGCCCTAATTTGAGCGCTTCTCATACGAGGCTCTCGTCTCTCTCCATCAAACAGACAGGGGGTTATTAAGGAGCTGCTCATCGCTTGAAGTCTCGGGAGTGGGCCACACCTAAGTGTGTGTGTGTGAGGGGGCACGGAGGGCTCTGATTGGTGGGGTGTTGGGTGCTGGGTGTTGGCCTTTCATCTCGCTTGTGTCTCTCTGGCAGAGTTTGATTGACAGGAGGAGCAAACTTGAAAAGATGAGTGCCTATGATGGGATCCTTTTCCCGGCAGAAATATTTGTCTCCTCTCCTCTACTGCCCTCACACACACACACACACACACACACAGATTTATATACAGATTTATGTAACTTTTTTCCCTCTCATATACATTACCATATACACATACACACACACACACACATACACAAATCATAACCCCCCCCCCACACACACACACACTCACACACACACACACACACTGAGTACACTCCATGAGTGCCCACCCTCCCTTCTAGTCTGGCTTATCACAGAGAGCTGAATTGTTCCCTGTATGGTGATGGAAATGAAGCACCTCCATCTCCATCTTTATCTGACCCTGATTTCAACCTTCATCCTTTACTTTCAATGGCTCTTTCTCTCTCTTGCTCTTTCACATTCTCTCTCTCTCTCTTTCTTCGTCTGTCTGTGTCTATATCTGCCTCCATCTCTCTATCCCTTTAGTACTTTTGTTTTCATCTCTCACACTTCTTACCACCTCTCTCCCCTTCTTTCTTTCTTTTATTCTTTCCTCTCTCTCATTTAGTCACTCTTTCCTCTCCACTTCTCTTTATCTCTCTCACCTCTTCTCTCTTCACCTCTCTCTCTCTCTTATAGTGTCATTCTCTCTATTCTCATTTCACTCTCCTTTAAGTCCTCTCTCTGTTTCTCCTCCTCCTATCTCTCTTCCTCTCTCAGTGAGACAGGTTCACCTCTTGTGTTTGATTAAATAAGACCTGCGGCCGGGAGCACAGGGACCCTGCGGAGAGGCAGGTGCAGTATTATTAACCTCTCTGTCGGAAGGATGTCTATTTCACCACGGGCCCGCTGAGCAGCGTGGCATGGCGTGGGGCAGCCGCAGGATGGACGGCCAGACTGAGCACCGGTCAGAGGGGGGGGAGAGAAAGAGGGGAAACTCTCTCTCTCACACACACACACACACACACACATACACCTCAGTCTGACACCGTTAAACGAGTCAGCAGAACGCCCTTCACCGAGAGTGACGGAGAGCAGTCTCTCACACATCACAGCAGGGTTACAGAGCTCCAAGCTGAACTGCCAGGAGCGCAATGTCTTACAAGACTTTGCAGCTCTGGTGGATACACAAAGCTGATTTTTGATTGATTGGTAAAGGCAGTGCAGAAGCAACAGAGAGAGAAAGAGAATGAGAAACAACATGAATGCAATATGATCCTGAAAACAAAAAATCTGTAGATTGACACATTCTTTACACTCAGAAAATAAACGTTGGGTCTAATTTTATCACATTAGGAATTCATTAGCTGTATTATTATTTTATCAATATTAAGCTTTGATTAATTGTCCTAACACTAACTCACTAACTAACTTCTTCTGCAGCTTTTTTTTTTCTTCCGTAATAAAATAGGAAACTTTTTTCTTCCACTTGTGATGTGAAATTACTGAGTCAAGTGGTTGCAGTTGACCTAGCCTTCACCCTTGTTATCAAACTCCAGCCAACTCTTAAAACATGACCATAATTACTCTCCAATGTGTTATTCAAAAGAAAATGACATTTTACCATAAAATTCGATTTCAGCTTTGCTTCCTACTGACTTTTAATTAGGTTGTTAATATGCAGTTTGCCTGCAAAAGCCTTAGCAGAAAGTGTCCATTAGATAATTGAAAGAACCGACTTCCATAGTCACACCCTTAAACTTTTACTAAATAGTTAAAATTTTAAAGATTCCTTTTGTTTGTTGGTCCTGCAAAATGTGTCTGAGAGAAGAACAATTTATACTTTAGTGATAAGTCTGGGGTGGGTTTAAAATCACCTGCTATTCGGGTCCAGTATGATGGTAGCATTGAGCCTAAGATGACAGGTCAAAGGGTCCTGCTGTTTAAAGCAAAAAAGTAGGTTGTGCCCCAAAACCAAAACTGATAGCCAACAGGGGTGTACCAGCCAAAGAGTGCAGTTTTAGCACTCAGCAGGATTGCTGATGTAGACTACTTTACCTCTTAGGTTGGTGATAGGTAGGCAGAGGTAGGCTACTTTATCTCTAGGGTTGGTGATGTAGGCTACTTTATCTCTAGGGTTGGTGTTGTAGGCTACTTTATCTCCAGTGTTGATGTAGTCTAC
>JAIFZK010000006.1:17797500-17835000 GCA_027481765.1 Tenualosa thibaudeaui | reverse complement strand
TTTGCTTTTAAGCTTTTGAGTCTTAATGTGCCCCTTTAAATGTTCATATGAGCATCAGACGTGTGTAATTTGCTTGCATGTGTGTTAATATGCATGTGTGTGTGTGTGTGCGTGTGTGTGTGCATGCATGTGTGTGTGTGTGTGCATGCATGCATGCATATGTGTTTATTTGTGCTTTCATACAACACACATGAGAGTACACTGTCAGCATGTCCCTACAGAGATTTGTTGACTGAGTTACTGTAAATGCATGTTAAATTAGGATTAATCTGGCACTGAAAGAGTTGTCAATACAATACATGGCATTTGTATGGATTAGAGGATAAAGTAAGCATTGTAAAACACAAATATTACAGTTGAAACCGCTAGTCTATTTGACCGCATTGTCTATACACATCTATGCTGGATTAGGAGATTAGGAGATTAAGATTTTTCCGGAGGGAAACATACATAAACAGTACCTCTGATGGCATCTCGTGGCTTTTTCACATCTTCATATTATAAAATGCACAAATCCAAAATCTACCGAGTTGGAATTACAGAACCCAGCTCCCAAACTAATTTATGGTCACTGCCATGGTCAGTGGACATTGTGACCACTATTGCCTACGGTGAGAACAGTATACTAGACAAGAATAGAGGATAAAGTGCTAGTGCCGGTGGTGCAAACCGTATACTCACCTCAACTAAAATTAGTGCGTTGGCCTTGGGGCTTAATGTCAACATAATGAATCATTCACATCAATCAAGCTCTGTTCTCTGTTCATTCTCTCTATTCATTCATTAATTAATTATTTCTTTTCTTCTTGTTTGTTTGTGGCCAAAAGCAGCTCAAAATGGCATGACAACACAGGTGTGGAATACAGGGAAGGAGCATAGCTCTGTTCCCCTCACAAAAGAGTCATGGCTCAACACATTTTCCATTTTATTTTAATAAGCACAATTTTTCACACACATTTTTTCTCTAAATTATCTACTTCTCTGCACGTCCATCTTGTTCCCAAACTACCTCCACTATCACCTCAAACAGCCATATAAACTAATGAGTTGTGCATAATTGGAATGTCTGACAAGCATGCTATGTGAACAGCCAGGATGCTGAAAATCAAACTCTCTGATATTTACACAGCACCTTTTACAATGGTATTGTCTCATGACGCATTACAGCAAGAGCACCCAAGAGCAACGGGGGCAAGGAAAAAACTCTTGTGGTAGTTAGTCTCTTGAAAGAGTGTTATTCAGACTGTCATCAGTAGTGCAGTTAGGCTGGGTAAACACAAACTGTACATCAGTCAAGACTGAGAATTTGTCTGGGGTTGAGTCATTGACTTCCCATTTCCAGGGGCTTCACCAGCATGAAAATTACAGCAACCATATGGAGTTTATGGTATAAGGCTAGTGGACTAGCTACCTACAAGGGACATAATACCTACAATATTTTCCAGAATCTTATTGACACTGCTAGAAGATGCTAATTGTTGTTTGATGCCAACACTTCATGCTGTGAAGCTTTTTATTTCATTTTGCTGTGGTTTCCTACCCTCTTACTTCCCTACCCAGAACTGCAAAGTGTTTATCCTAGATGGCTGATCAGGACAAACCCTTAATATGACTATTTGCCATCCAAATAATTTTGGAGATGGTACCAAAATGAATTGTCTGATAAAATAGAGTACTTCATTTTAAAACAAATAGTGCTAAGAGTATAAAACTCTTATCAAGACTTTTTAGAAGTGCAGCAATGGAAATGTTGTTCACTCTATTTAAAGGAAGATACAAGACAGATGCCTTTATTGGTTGTGTCTAATTTAAAGCCGGCCCCATGCTGGATAAGTGGTTGCAACTAGTTCCTGGGTTACTGGGGATTCAGAAATGGGCACCACCGGGTTCATATCCAGACAGGCCTGCAGAGCAAATTCAATTGTGCTAGTGGGCAAGTCTGGGTTACCCAGGCTTTAGCACATTTACACTGTTAGAAGACCAGTGGCAGTGGTCATAATATCTGCACAAAAACAAGTCTCTTCCAACTTAGGTTCCAAATGTTCTCACCGAATTTCCATTGCAACGAGCTCAATGTTCCACTTGACAAAGACATAAAGGGCAAATCTGTGTTTACATCTGTATCAATAACCTCCTCCAGACGTGTGGTCTAATTTCACTCTCTTTTTCTCCCTCTCACTTTCTCCATCCCTCTCCCTGTGTCTTCCACTCCCGGCTAACCTACATTAGAAAATTAAAAGACTATAATTATCTTCAATTAACAGGAGAAGAGTGATCAGTGATTAAGGGAATAAAGTGTGGGGACTGTTTTCATTAGAACTTCACTCTCCTTTTCTTAACTTTCACCTTTTATCTTAGCTGGTGACAATATGGTACAACGTTTTTAATTAACCTTTTAAAACCATGTCTGAATTTCCTTCTCTCCGGTGGCTGAGAGTGGTCGGTAAACTTCATTAGAAAATCCCATGCTGTTGTAGATGGCCGACAGCTATGTTTCATCAAGAGAGTTCTCTCCTGGAATGTCTTATAGTGTCTCCCTTGACGCTCAGATTCTTCATGACCCAGTGGCAGTCCCTACAGCTATACTACTAAACACAGCAATGCAATTATCCATTAGAAATCTAAGAGGTCTAAGTAAAAAATACACTGTGAAGATATATGTAGTACATGTAGGGATAGTCTTATTGAGATATGAAACCTCTTCTTTATCAAGATAGGGGAACAAATAATTTCAATAACAACAACAACAACAACAATATTATTATTGTTTGTAATAATAATAATAATAATAATAATAATAATAATAATAATAATAATTTTCTGATATGAATCATTGTAGATGTCATCACCTGTGTTTTTTGCCACATGCCAGGTTTATATACATACATAGACACATTATTTTACGCTTACAGCTAGTTTTTGCAATCAGTAGTATCCAAGAACATCTGTACAGTGTTATTGATCATTAGGCCATTTTCCCGAAGCCTTCTTAACACTAAGTTGTTATACCTTAACCTCTTCCTTAAGGTTAGGACATGATTCCTGACATGTTCGTAACTTAAGTATATCTTCTGTAAGTCATAATTTCATGGTCTGGTGGTCTGGACCACTCTTAAGCTTTACCTTAACACAGCTTTTAGCTCAAACACATTTTACAGCCTTTAATATGCCATGTTGGTCTCAAGATTTGTGCTCTTACTGCCCCAGAAGATCTGCATATGGTTAATTCCATTTAGTGTTTTACTTCATAAATGGGATAAAATGCAAAAACACATGAATTTGCTTCATTTTTTAATCCCTTTAAAATGCAGATGTCACCTACATATGTCATATTTATGCACTAATTATATTTTAACTTGTATATTTTTTGTTGATACCTGCACTTTAATGTCCAAACAAGAAATTTCACACACGTTCAAAAAGGCACAAATGACAACAATCGATGGCAGAAATGTGGACTCAGCCACTTCAGATATAGTTAAGAACTTAGGAAAGAAGACTCTGAAGAGATAGTTTGTGGTACACACACAGAAAAATAAACATCTTTGGTCAGATATCTCCTTAGAGTCTTCTTAGCGTGCTTAGAGTGAATGTTGTTGGGAAACCAGATCCTTATTCTCCTAATTCCCACCCAGGTCTAGTTCAGCCATCAACCTCAGGCTAGTCAATTCAAATAAACAAATACTTTGCCTCCAGATACCTTATCTGCATGTTATTTATAGTGACAAATGAACTACTGACATGCAATGTTTCATGATTACTGAGTACTTATTATTATTGCAAAAACAACAGCTTGTACTACTACTACTACAATGATCACTTCTTCAAATAAAAAAGGACTAATTCTGATGCTGACAATGATACAGTAACATTTTTCCACCTTCAAAGAGAAATGTTCCAGTCAGAATGCGGCTCTCTGTTGACCCTGAGGGGCAAAGGTTTAGCCCGGCTAGCGTCTGCAGGAGCGATGCGGCTGCGCTGGTTACGCAATAGCGTGCCATGAATCATTCATGGCCCTTTGATTCCCGGGGCTATGCACTGTGCAGAGAGCAGTGACATCAGTAATGAAGCGAGGCACAATCACATCAAACTGTAAAGAGGATGGAGGAGGATAAGAAGAGGAGGATGAGATGAGAGGGCAGAAAAAGAACGACGAAGAAGAAGAAGAAGAAGAAGAAGAAGAAGAAGAAGAAGAAGAAGCAACAAAAAGAGGAGGAGGGTCTGCTCTCCTACTCATAGCCTGGGGTAGTTGGGACTGTGTGGGTTAGTGGCCATTAGCAGCTGATGGATCTGTCCTCTCACAATATTTAGGACATTCACATGAGACAAGACAATCAGTGGTGAGAATCTCTCTCTCTCAGCACCTTAGCCCTCCACCTGAAAGACCAGTGTGGATCTTGACGTTAACACCATTCTCATTTTGTATGCTCTTAACTCATGTGGGGATGTTATGCTGAATCACAATCAAGAGTAAATAAATGAATAAATAATCCATACAGATTTGAAGCACACAACAAAACCAGCAGCAAGATCGACACAGAGGGAATGTAAATGTTAATACATAACAAAAATCTTACAATTAGCCATGCACAGCCATATCTCTTGCATCTGTCTCTGTAGGCCCTGCAGATTTTATGGAGGAATTGTATTTTCAGAGGCCATTATGTATGTTGTCCAGGAGGCAAAACAACCGGAAAAGGTTAAGCTAAAGTTCTCCTGGCATCCCCTTCGCCTCTGGAAACCCCCCACCGACAGTGTGCCCACTGGCCCTGTGCAGAGTGAAGGGGGCAGAAAGCGTCTCTGCTGATTTCTGAAGCCCCAGGCTACTGTGCTCCACTCTGCATTCTGCTGATGGACCCGGCTCTGCCTCCAGAGGGTCCCCAAGGGGGAGGATCCTGAGCACTGGGCAAACTCCCTCCCTTCGAAACATGGAAGAAGCATCAGCAGAGAAGATGGGGAGTTGGAGGAAAGCATGTTAACTATGATACCCCTGGCTGCAGTGTGAGAGGCTGGGTCTGTGTCTAGAGTTGTTGTGTGTGTTTGTGTTTGTTTGTGTGTGCGGGCGAGGATGCTTCAGGCAATGCCTGCAGGCCAAAAAAAGAGCATACATCACAAGAAAATGCACACACACACACACACACACACACACACACACACACACACACACACACACACACACACACACACTTCAGTACACACATCAGTACACTTCACGACTTGCTCTCACATACAGCAAAACATATACACAAAACCCATTAGGCTTAACATAGTCTATCTGGCGTCCAGAGTATCCAAAACCACACATGTATAAAAATATCATGTGTAGAGCTATTAATTAAAGCTAAACTTTAGAACAATAAATAATGGAGTTTTCCGCAAAGCAGCAATGTAATTAATCAGTTTACCATCATGCATCTCAGAGTTTCATTTCTCTGGACAGGAATAAATAAGTAAATATGTCATGATTGTATAATATACATCCTATCGTTCACAGAAACACACACGCACACACACACACACACACACACACAAACACACACACACACACACACACACTCACACACACACACACACACACACACAGAGACAGACAGACCTGCTCTGAAAAACCAAACAGTGTGTGTTAAGCCTGTGGAGTATGTTAGACACAATGTCCCTCCTCGCCATTCTGATGAGCATACAGTAATTGTTTAAATTTGTTGATGTGCTCAAAGAGATGCCCTTCTCATGCTTCTGTTAACATTTTTCAGATTAACAATGGAGCCCGCCTGTTTGCTTTGATAATTATCTTGTTTAGTGAGGCATAATTGCTTGCATCTGGAAATATCACATAAGCATGATTATAAAATACCTTTATAGCTCTCCTGGAACACTTCCCAATTGAAATGAACATTAGCATATAGTTGGATATGTCTGCTTTGTTATTGTAGCTACTGCTGATGTTGTTGTCGCTGTTGTTGGAACTACTTCAAGATGAAACTCAGAAATCACAACATGATTTTATAGAGTGTACTGCAAACCATAGTCAGTAAATATGCATCATGGCAAAAACAAGGCATTGCCTGTTAACCACAGTCTTCATGACAGTGACAGTGAGGTCAGCTACAGTCCTGTGGCTCTGATTTGACTGGGATCTTCAGCTCACATGAAATCTTATAATCTCAGCCTTCGCTCTGATCTTGTTTGGTGTACTTTTATTCAAGGGAGCATGGTTCTTCAAAGGATGTCAGTGCAAGAGCAGCATGTGTGTGTGTGTGTCTGAGTGAGTGTGTCTGAGTGAGTGAGAAAGTATGTAACCATCCATGTGTGTGTGTGTGTGTGTGGGGGGGGGGTGCACATGTGTGTGTGTGTGTGTGTGTGTAAGAGAGTGAGTACTCAGTTTTAATCTTCTTAGTTACTCCAATCAGAGCCAGCCCCCTGCAATTTGAACAAAGTTTGTTCTAGTTTTGGAAATGTCTGGAATACATTATTTAAACCTCTATTTATTTATTAATTTATTTATTTTTTATTTAGCTTCCTTGCTAGCCAGTGGAGTACCTCAGCATGCTGACAAAGCCGATAAGCATGCATAATCTCCTCTGTCCACAGCTGGGGGAAAATCCCCACATCTCCATCTATATGTACACAGAGACCTACACTGCTTTAATCTTGCATGTTTATCAGTCAGAGTAATGTTCAGGTACAGACACATAGGGAGCCAACTCAGCTGAACTAAATAAGCTATCTATCTCTCTATCTCTCTCTCTTCACCTTGGCTCACCCAGAAGAGACACTACAGTGACACAAGCACATTGGAAAGGCATAATGAGTTGGGGCCACCCAAAACATGCTTTAGCCCTCTCGTGACCCTCTTCATTGGACACCGAGGTGGGAATTCTGCCCTAGTTTACCTCATGGGGTGGATATCATTCCCCATCTATTGGTCCATTTTGACCAAGGTCAGATCAACAGCTGATCTTGAGACCCCTATCACATCTGGATCAGCCAACAGTTTATGGCAGTGATCTGAGCTTACCCTGTCACTGAAATTCTGCTGGGGCAACAAATCTGGCTACCTAAAACATTTTATCTGTACTTAAGTACGTCCTGTGTTTGTTTGTTTATTTATTTATTTAAAGAAATCCTTTATTTCATCTTCACAAAGTCAAAATCAGTGAAGGGGGAATAAGGTGAACAAAATGTTACACAGACTATATCATTTTTGAAGGCCACAAAGTTAGGGAGGATTTTTAAGTACCTGCATTTATGCAAATAAAACGTAGCGAATAAAATAAGATTACTAAATAAAAAATCAGTGTCTTTTTCATCCATGAAAATACCAAACCTAACAGAGTCATATTCTAGTTGTGGAAGGCCCACTACGTCCTTTGTGCAAACTCTAAGACAAAGTGTAAACTTCTGTACAAGAAAAAAAAATGTTCTTGAGTTTCACTGTTACAAAAAGCACATGCACATAAGTCTTCTAGGTCTTGTAAAATAAATCTCTTTTTTAAAAAAATCCAAATTCAAAGTGCACTTCTTTCATTCATATATATATAATAAGATAATATGTTTCTTTTAACAGGAATCGAAAACATTCATTAGTCACTGGATACCTTAATGCTCTGTTGTCACACTTCATATCCCAAAAATTACAATTGTTAATTATGAGAAGAGAATAAGGAGAAATTACTGATGAATACTGTAAAATACCCTTGAACATATGCTTCACTGTCAAAAGAATGGCTTTGACTGCTAAAGAGTACTGTTTAAAAGAACATTCCAAGTTGAATTGGGATTTAAACTCTGTGTGAAACAAGACATTTCCTTCTTTATCCATGAAGTGGACAATAGCCCAAACCCCCTTCTCCAGTCACTAGAAAACAAAGATTCACCCTTATGTAAAATATACCTATTGTTCCATACAATATGCATGGGGTAAAGTTGTGCTTCCAGTATATAAAGTTGTGTTTCCAGTATAAAAACACTTTTCTTGAATTAAGGGTAAATTAGCTGGGTTCAAGTCACATATTAGAAAACAAATTGTATGCCTCCTACCATGTTGAAAAGATGAGCAGGTAAACTGAACCAAATGCAATGTTCATTTTTAAGAAATTTTGCAGCCATCTCAACTTATACCATGTATGACTGGCATTCATATCTTCTATTGGTTTTACCATATTTCCTTTTCTCATTAGCTGTTGTTTATTATTCCAAATACAATCATAATGACATTGGTTTATTGCATCAGTTTATTTCTGGTATAGCTAAAGGGTATGCTGGGTAAATTAACCTTGAAATCTCTCAAATATTGAGATGTTTCTCTGTAACCAACTGTTTAAAATTCTTTTATTTTTTTTGTAAAGCTTTTCCCAGTTTGTAGAATTTCTGCTAATGTTTATACCTAAATATTTAACTTCACTTGTAATTGAAATATTATTGGAACATCCAGCTTGCTGAATACTGTGAATAGGCAAGGTGTCACACTTTTCGTTTAGGCACAACCTAGAGGCATCTGAAAACTCAGATCCTGCTTTTTTTTAGCTCTTTGGGTATTTGTGCCAGGTCCCTGAAGAATGATGTTGTATCATCTGCCAATTGTGATATTATCACCAGTTTGCCTAACTTATTTAGAGGTTTTAATTGGTTATGATTCTTAACATGAATTGATAACAACTCTGTTGCCATCGTGAATAAGAGTGGGCTAACTGAATCTCCTTCTTTCAATGTCCAATCTTTGAGCGGTGCCTAATTGAAGTAGGACAGAGAGATTGAGAGATAGTGAAAGTGAAAGATAAATGTGTTAAGCACTGCTGAAACAAAACATATGGGGTGCCTTTAACTTTTGTTGAGCAAGTGTGTGTGTGCGTGTGTGTGTGTCTGAGTACAAGCAAGAAGCAACAGAGAGAAAGAGAGAGAGAGAGAGAGAGAGAGAGAGAGAGAGAGAGAGAGAGAGAGAGAGGGTTGACACTTGTGGAGACCTGTGGCTTTAGAGAGTGGTCTATGCAGGCCTCCTCTCCCCTCCTCCATTGTTATCGATGTGCTAATAAGCTACTTTTTCTCTGCTGCCACAGAGACACAGAATGAATGAATGGAATATTGTACCTTGTTCTCTGATGTTAAAATAGAATACATTAAACTTTGATTTATCAAAATAAGCTCATTTGCAATTTTGCAAGCCCGATTAAAACTTTATATTTAGACTGGGTATTAAAATGGTCCTTTTGACTAAATAGCAAACTCTTGAACCACAACCACAGTTGAACTACAATTACTTTGTGTTGTTTGACATCACATGTACACTTTGTTCTAATTCGCCCATGTTTTAGTGGCTATTTCTAAGTTCAAGATTTTCATATCAAGGGGGGCATGACCATGCTTCATGTTCATGATGGCACTTTGCCTTGCACAACCCCTCCTTATTTGTCAAAGCCAAATTCTATGTCTCCTTTAAACTTTGTCATTTCCCATTGCTGTGAAAACACACACACACACACACACACACACACACACACACACACATACACAGACACTCGTAGACAAAGAGTGTGGCTTTGGGAGACCAGAGTATGAGTAACAGTGTCCAGGTTAGCTATTTATCCCATAATAATAAAAAAATAAAAGTACAAAACAATTACAAACAATATTCACACTTGTCATAACACTTATTTATCTAGTAGACTCAAATCTATGTCAGGAATTAAACAGAGATAAAGCTGCCTTGTCAAAAGATGAACAACAGCTCTTCATTTTCAATCAATATGTTTTGCAAAGAAATGAACTGAAAGACACATACAGGAAGAGAGAGAGAGAGAGAGAGAGAGAGAGAGATCACTGCAGTTCCCTCACTGTCCAATTGGTGTCAGTAGCAAGAGACAAGTCCCACGATTGGCATCTTGCAGACAGAATATTGTCAATTTAACATTACTGGTTTAGGAGCACATTACTGGATTTGCGTCCTATTTTAGGACACAAAAAAAGAAATCAGTCAGAATTATCACCACGGCTTCAATGATCACAAGCTGCAAACGCTCCCAGGCACAACGCTGATAAATACACAATACCACCCTGTCACATGGCACAATCAGGATCACAGATGGTTGGTTTTCTCCATCCACACCTTTTGATTGCACCTTTATTCTGCCTGAAGGCTCAGGTCACTAGGAGGCATGACAACCACCTCAACCTGAGCCTCTTCTTCTAAACAATACAAGTGATACATACACAGAAGTCAGGCTGACACAGGAGTTTGTGTTCTTCCTGTGTTTGCCATTATCAGCATAGGAGGCTGCAACCTTGTATTAAATGTGTTGTTCTACTTGTTCTACTAGTCAATCTATAGCCTATGGTTAATTCTACCAGTCTGGCTGTACAGTATATTAAAGCCAGCACTAAGGAGGTAGACATGTTTGACAAAGACATATTTTGTCTTCCCTTGTCCAAGTGTGAAATGTCTGAAATGTTGATAAATATGAGAAAAATATCTTAATAGGTTCCTGACACCTGAGTTCTAATTGTAGTTTAATGATGTCAATTATTCAAAAACCAAGGGTAGAAATGAAAACATACTTCCAATGCAACACAAAAAAATGAAGAGTTCTAATGCAAAACCCTTTAAATCCATTTTCAGAAATGTGCAAAAATTAAGTTGTTTTAATGATAATTTCCAAATAATCTCTATCAAACTGCAATTTAAATATTTTTATGAAGTAAAAACAAATCAAGCCAAAACAGTCCAATCAAGTTGGTGGTGGACTAATAATGATGTTTATCATAATTATATAAATATTTTTTTAATTATATTTTTTTCTGTAGGGTCATTGCAAATGAACTTAAACGGTTTTGAATCTGAACTCTTCAATTGTATTAGCCAGTAAGATCATTGGCATTCAGCAGTTTGGCAGGCAATTAGAGAGAAAGGCAAGGTGAAATTTAACCTGCAATGACCATGCTCTATTTGAGGAAATTGTTCCTTTCTTTCATGACTTTTTACAGAGCACTGTATTTTATATATTTATCTTTTCATCTCTGTCAATATTCCAATGGATATTTTAAACAAGGACTTTTGAGTCACTGCTGCAAACCAGATTTCCCCAAGGGACAATAAAGATGTGAACTGAACTAAACTGATCTGAAGCGAACAGAAAGCAGTCCAAACAAGCAAACACTAAATGCATTTGAGTTGGATTGATATGAGACCTGGTCCAGGAATTTGACCAGACATAGGTATAAATGTGTTGCCAAGTCGTGACTGAACACCATGAACTGTGATGAGTTTCCCAGGGACTCCCTGGAATACTTTCCAGTCATCTAGTTTCAGTAGACAGTTTCAGAGCAGACAACAGAGAATCCTTCCCGAAAGTAATTCCAGGGCTCATTGTAAAACTCTTCCTGGTTCTCAGTTTCGTGACCTGCAAGCATCTCATATTGTCCCGCCTGTGAAACTGCTCAATGTCAGGGAGATGGCTAATCTGACAAAAGAATGAATGCCTGAGGAGTGGAATCACGGGTGATTCAGAGAGATTCATGCCAGAGAAATTAGTGTGTATGTGTGTGACTGTGTGACTGTATGACTGTGTGTCTACAGTGTACGCATGTGTGTGAACAGTGTGTGTATTTTCCTCCTAAACACTACTGTGACATAATAATGTAATTAAGCAGTAAACCCCATGAGGCCTTTGGTTATGGTTGTTCTACAATGTCTATGGGGAGTTGCTAGGCATCAAATGTGATTCAGCTGATTACAATAAGGGTCTGGAATCATGTTTTAGAACAGTCGTTTGGATAATGGTGGCACATGTTCTCACATCTTGTGGCTTCAATCTCACCTCAGAGCATCCCACATTAATAGATAAGTAAATATATAAATGAATGAAAAAGAAATCTCTCCTCCGCACCTCCTGGAGATGAGGGCTGGGTGCCACATGTCGGCCATCAGGTTCCTGTCTGCTTCTGATTGCCCACCGGTTCCTAGCAGGTGCAGCATCACTTGGGGAAATGGGGGACGGAGCCCGTGAAACATTCATTTACCTCACCTCATCACCTTACACACACATGTACACGCACAATGCACACACACACACACACACACACACACACACACACACATACACACACACACACACAGCCTGTCTGTGCTAATATCATCTGCTGACTGTGAATTGCTCTCATGACCAATGTTTTTTTTTTTTTTTTTTAATCAGTAAGAAAGCATGGCTGTTTTAAAGATGTTCTTTCTTAGATTTTGAAGACGTTTCAGCATGCACCATTTTACTTTTCAAAAGCATTCTCCATCCCCATTGGATAAAAAGCTGTGTGATTCTTCTTTTGTATTTCTTACATGTTGTCTGTAGTACATAAACTCAGTGCTACATGCTACATGCTAAGGTAAAATGACCTGCAGGCATAGGGTATAAGCTCCAGTAACCAGACTGGTTGAAAGTGAGATCCACTCTCTGAAATACTGGGAATTTAGTCATCAGCTCTATCACACTGTAATATGAGCCATTTGCACTTTAAGTGAATTAAGAAATTTAATTCTGAGATTTCAGCCATTAGCAACGTGTTGCATCAGCAGAATGGAGTCAAATATCAGAGATTGTGCTGGTGTTTTGGTTGTTTTTTTTGTTTGTTTTTTTTTAGTATAGAATTTCATAGTCCATGCTTCCTTTCAGTGACTGCCTGAACACATTAGGCCTACTGGAATTCCGAACCCTTAAAGCCAATCCACATTCTAATGTGTCAAAGGGAGAGTCAGGTTCCATAGTTACCTGACTGCTAGGATACTCCCCGTCTTGGAGAGGGTTAGAGGCTGCTCAGGAGAGAATGAAGACTGGGTCTGATGAGTTTTACTGTAACCTGACACTGCCACTAAATGGTCGTCTTTCAGGGACGATTGTAATTACTGTACGAGAGATTTTATTTCCTTCATCACATTTGCAATTTAGCCCAATAAGCCAAGTAAGGCAATTAGGAAAACTGAGCTTACTGATTTTTAGAGACATTCTTTGGAACCGTAAAACTTCATTGCACTCATGCACACACACGCACACACACACTTTCTAGTAAGAGGCACCGCTAATTGCAGTCTACTCTTCTAGCCACTGCCAATTAGTGCTCTTATGCACCAAACCTCAATCAATCACTCTTGGTTTATTGAGGACCGTGCAGTCTGGGACGGTTGGAGATGGCAAACAAATTGAAACTATAATTAAACCCAAAGAAGAAAGCCAGAGAAAGTTTAGAAATAAGAGGTGCAGTAATGTCTAAAAGGAGTTTATCTCCTTGCAAAACCACAGATCAAAACAAACAAATAAACAAACAAACAAACAAACAAACATTACTCTGCAGTCAGACTGATGTACCATGACTTCTGGCACTTTCTATGTCTTTTTTTCCTCTTCTCTTCTTGGGCCTCCTGTCAGCAGAGAACATACAGCAGCTCGCCCATTTCAATCAACCACTGACAATGTAGTGACTGACGCAGTGCTTGTGACACCTAAATAATCCTTTGACTGACTCTGAGTCTGTTTAATGGACAGTTGGTGGAAACTGACAGGAAGAGGAGGCAGTGTCAGAGTTCCCCAGGCTTCCTCAGTAGCCCCCCCACCACTATAAATCCTCAAGCATTCATCCAGATTCCCCTTCGCTGCCAAGGCACCCTGGCAATCTGCATATCGTTACTGTCATGTTCATCGTTCGGGCCTTCGCTTCTCCGCTCTGCTCCTCGTTCTTGCTTCATTACTCCCGTTAACCAAACCCTCCTTCTTCTTCCCTCTCCTGTCCCTGACCACGTGCATGTGTGTGCATCCGTGTGTGTGTGTGTGTGTGTCTGTGTGTGTGTCATGCCATGGTGTGCTTTACGCAGACTTATGCAGACATTTTAATGAAACGTCAGCAGGTGATATTTATAAGATATTGAGATAGCACATCCCTAATACAATGGGATGCAATTAACATTGAGTCATATTGCCTGAGTAAATCTGCAAGTCTCGGCCGATGAGAGCATTGGCTCACGCATGTCAGCCAGCCGGTGTGTGTGTGCGCTTGCTGCTGGTGTGACTCAGATGATCGATACGCCGCGTCATTTTGCAGGCATCCACGGGCGTCATTTAAAACGTATGAGCGAAGATCTCCTCCACCACCGCCACTGCCCCCCAGCAGACATACAGATTCCCCGCTGCTGAGCAGAGCAGCGTGGAGCAGGGGCTGCCAGGCAGACGCAGACATTTTTAGTACACGCAGAGACGGCACATAAATCCGGCCGCTGAATAAATCTCAGGTGATGAAACAAGCTCCGCATCCGTTCCATTTATACCCAGGGCACGGCATAAATCCATAGGAGAGAGCCTTAGGAGGGTAGACTATAAGAAAGAGTGTGTGTGTGTGTGTGTGTGTGTGTTTGTGTGTGTGTGTGTGTGAGAGAGAGAGAGAGAGACAGAGAAAGAGAGAGAGAGAAATAAAATCTATGTACTGTAACTGAATGTTCAAGGCTGCATGGGTTCATATAGAGTCATTGAATAAGTTTTTGTAATGAATAAGTAGCAGTCTGTGAACACAGTCAAGATGTGGTTAAAGAAATAAATAGACTTGTATTATATGCAGGAGATCCTTTGGTCAAACTCTTTATGTGGTCAGAGATGTGTGTTCTTGTGTGTGTATGACATTGTTTAATGTATAATGTGTGTACGTGTGACAGACATCTTGACATGTATGGTGGGTGTATGTATGACTGTGTGTGTGTATGTGTACTGTGTATGTATAGTGTGTGTGTGTGTGTGTGTGTGTGTGTGACATTATGACATCACACGTCTAAACCTTCAGCGGATCCGTGTGAGGTGGGCCAGGGTTGAAGCGAAGGTCGCTGCAGAGAGGTGGATGTAAGACGCCTCTAAATCAACCTCCTCAGCCCAACTTCATCTTTCATCCCTCCTCCACCTGGGTCACAGCACACACACACACGCACACACACACACACGCACATACACACACACACATTGTCAAGCGCGCCCTCACACGCACAAACACACATGCATAAACACACACACACAAACATTTGCAAGCAAGCGTGCCCGCACATGCACAAACACACATGCATAAACATACACACACACACACACACACACACACACACACACACACACACACACACACACACACACACACACACATAACACACACACACACAAGTCAAACTTACAGCCCTCCAACCACTAATGAATACACATGTCCGCCTACCTACCACCTTCCCTTTCCTTCCCACACAGTGGAGGAAGGTCAAATGGCCTATCACAGCAGATAAGGCACTGAAAAGGGGGCTGTGGTGTGTCGGGTCATGTCTCCGGATGGCACCAGCAAGGCATTTATTTCACATGTGCCAAGGTCATGCCTCTCTCTGCTCCACACTTGCAATGAGGAGTGAGCGAGAGCATCCAGTTATCTCCAACACCAGCCTACTGCTCCCCATTAAAATAACTATAAAAGCACACACTGCATGTGTGTGTGTGTGTGTGTGTGTGCTATTACATGTGAGATGGATCCCCTTGCAGATGGATAGGGAGTCCAGTGTAGATTGATGGTGTTTAACTGCTCTACACTAAGGAACTCTATACAAATGAAATACATTGTTTCCATTTGGGATTTGTCGTGCGAGTGTGCTTGTGTGTGTGTGTGTGTGAGTGAAAGAGAGAGAGAGAGAGAGAGAGAGAGAGAGGCATCCTTCATCATCAACTGGCTTATATGGTTTTTAACCACATGTATCAGGGTCAAATACATGAAGGACAAGCACCTATTAATACTGTCCTTGCAGCTTCCTTGGTAAGATCAACGAAGATCAAGTGTGTCATTCAGCCCTCTCACCCTGCATGGGAAATGAACTGTACTTAAAGGCTGTCATTGACTACAGTGCTTAGGTATCAAGAAATAGTCCATTCCGTGGAGCCATCATTGGAAATGGTTGTAAGGATAATGGTGATGTAGAAATGTAATATTTGTTCAAGTCACCTTCAAGTCTCCTTCATCAGCATCCCTCAGTTCTCTTCCACAGACAGATGAAAAGGTAAACCAAGCACGTTATTTAGTCTGATTATGTCTCTGTTGGTTACCATTTCGGTGTTTTGCATTTCCAGAAGACAACATAATAACGAGAGTGAACTCCAAGGTGCCTGCCAATGGTAATTATTTCCATTTGTATCAAGAGACTTCACAGTCAATTCTAGGCATTGTCAATTTGTCACCAGATCCCAGCGACATCTCTTCATTTTGCCTGTACTTCTGGCAGTGCTGTTAATTGCTCCCTGCAAATAAGTATGTGGCATGATGGTGTGGCACGCTGCAGCATGGTTGGGTTGGGAGCATCGGAGTAGGTGCCGCCACTGTCTGTGTGTCAGTGTGTGTGTGTGTGTGCTTTTGCAGTGTGTTTGTGTGTGTGTGAGAGAGAGAGAGAGAGAGAGAGAGAGAGAGAGAGTATGTGTGCATAGTGGTGGCGGTGTCAGGAGGGGATTTTGATGTTTTTGTTTTTGGTGTGTGTGTGTGTGTGTTGGGGGGGGGGGGGGTGTGAAGAGCATTGGATTTACACGCACTCATGTGTGAAGCAAGGGGAGAAAAACCCCCAAGAGAAGAATGTGCAAATTCTGCTCTGAATAGAGTCAGCACTAGTCTATTTACCAGCCTAAAGTAATCTCTCTCTCTCTCTCTCTCTCTCCATCACGAAGCCTGTGTGACTGTCTCAATGCAATCATGCAATGTATACATAATTATAAACAATAAATCTAACTGTTAATGCACTGTAGATATTACAACAAATCAAAAACAAATCACAAAACAGCAACAGACACAGTCTGTTCCTTCTCTCTTTTCTCTTCTGGCTTTGACATTCACCTTGAGGTCCCTCCTATTCTATTCTCTCCCTCTTTCTTTCTCTCTCTCCCTCTCTCTCTCTCTCTCTGCCTTTCTTTGTTGCATGCCCTGTTAAGAATTCCCACCTTTGCCTTTGACATTTTGACATACTACCTTCTCTGATGCACAAGACAAATCACACCATTCACAGGCCCTCTCAAACAGCTTGCAGGAGTCAGGAGAGGACTGATAGAGGGTTGTCTTGCAGGTGAGAGGGGCCGGACAGTGGAAACTTACACTCCGCAGGCCATGTGTTAGAGGTCACAGGAAAGATTGAGAGGGACAGAAAGACTCAAGAGGAGCGGAGTGGGAGTAGTGTTTCCAGTGTGTGTGTGTGTGTGTGTGTGTGAGAGAGAGAGAGAGAGACAGAGAGAGAGAGTGGGTGGGTAGGTTCATTTAAGAGAGGGAGAGAGAGAGAGAGAGAGATAGCAAAACTTAGTTGTCCGTGTAAGTGCGTGTGTCCGTTGGAGGGTACGTGTTTTTGTGTGTGAGAGAGGAAGACATAGTAAACGTGTGTGTGTTTGTGTGTGTGTATGTGTGTGTGTGAGAGAGAGAGAGAGCGAGAGAGAGAGAGAAAGGGGGTCGTGTGTGTAAGTGTGCATGTGTGAGTGCGTGTCTATGCCCACATTCTCCCCTGTGGCTTGATTGATGTGCACCGAGATTCTGGAGACGCCAAGGGGGCGCAAGGCTGTGCCCTGCCCCGCGTGACGCACACCTCTCTCCCCTCTCTGCGGCCAGGCCGCCCCCTCCGGGTGGACAGTGATGGAGCGGGAGTCTACACCACAACAGAGGTCCCTTGGTGCCCGGCTAAACAACAGCAACAACTACTGAGCTGTACATCCTCTCATAACACCCCATTCTGCCAACTCAGCCTGGACGTCCGTCCATTCACTCACTCAATGAAACATTTGTCAAATAATCATTTCATTTATGGGAGACTAGGTACTTCTGTGTCCTTCAGCCTCTACACAAGGAAGCACTTTAAAAATACATTTCCCATAAAATAAATACACAATAACTCATAATTTGTTGTTAGGATAACTACAGATTATTATTTTAAAGTTTTTTTGTTTTGGTTGTTAGTTTGTTTTTCTTTTGGAAAGTAGTAGGCTTTCCATCTCATAGAAATTTTCTCATAGATATTCTTTCAGGCTTCCATTCGTTCATGTATTCTGTTGTGCTTGAGTAACCCCTTTAAGAAGTTCTGCTCTCTGTCCTTCAAAGCCATTCCCAAGCCCACAGAGAACCAGGAAGAGTAAAAATATATACACTTTTATGTAGTAATGCTATACTGTAGGTCGTATAAATACTGCATACAAGAGACTCAGCCATCACATCCTCAGTGAACCCTCTCTCTCTCTCTCTCTCTCTCTCTCTCTCTCTCATTTACACAATCTCCTTTTATTTCGGTCCCTCTAGCCACCAAAGGCCTACCTTTGCTCTCTGTGCAACATCACTCAAATGCTATCCTTCTATCTATACACCTCTCTATCTATCCATCCATCAGTCCAGTCATCCCTCCATCTATTCATATACTCTACTATCCATCAAAGTCGACTTTGATCTCATGCACCATCATCTTCATCATCATCATCATCATCATCACAGGCCTTGATCATATTGTGGCTCTCCAGTCTTAACACAGAAAATGCTCTCATCAGCTCAGGCAACCTTGACTCGTTTAAGATTCATACGGGGGAGCAGTGTTCCTAATCATTATACGCAGATCTGCGCAGCGAGGCTAATCTCCATTTTAACATTACATACAATGCCTGGAGTGATGTGTTCTTCCCGGCGCCTGCACTAGGCTGCACGCCGGGCAGCACAGCGGTGCTGTTAGGAATGTAAATACTATGCAAGAAACAGGTGATGCTGAAGTACATACTCTCTCTCTCTTTCTCTTTCTCTCTCTGTCTCTCTCTATGTCATACTGCAAAAAATTAAAACCTTTATTATTGTAATTCCCCTGAACACAAAATATTCATTTTGTTATACCAATTTTAAGATTCGTTTACTTATTGAGGCAGAATTATATCAGTATTTTTTGTCTTGAATTGCCTTACTAAGGTAATACAACTAATTTTGAGGTAATTGTACTTATTTTTCATGAGGGAAAAATATTCTGATCAGTTACCAGACAGATATTGAAGGTAATTTTACTTGTTTCAAGTAAAGTAAGCCTCTATTCAAAATCTAACCTTAGTAACTTATTAAGTTAATCACTATTGATGATTTCAAAGAAAATGAGCTGCCACTGCAGCAGCAAGACAGTGGTACTTGAAAATGACTTTAACATGTGTCTGCAAGCAGCAATATGGGGACCAAGCCTCATAATTGGACAGTGTTGCCATAGACACATCATGTTTTTTGGTCAATGCCAATGTGACAAATGCTCACACTATGATTTTTGTCAATCAATCACAGATTTTCCATAATATGACGTTACATTAAGTTTTGTGGATGCCTCAAACAAACTGAGTTGCTGTGTTGCATTGGTAGCTTTAATGTGGCTTGGTCTGAACATTACATGTGCAAACTTTCATGAAGGATGGACAAAATGTGTGTCCTGTGAAAACCTAAGCATTTTTGAGAAAATCCAATATTGCCATCATTGCTAAGACAATGAAATCATAAATGTTCATGGATCATCCTTGGATCTCCACAGTAACCTATGCCTATGACTACAAAGTGGTCTTACAATGTCAGTGCAAAAGCAGTCATTGGCAAAATGCAAGATGATGCAAAATTTTCCTCCCAAACACAAATAGAACACTTGGTCTAGAACTGATCATCAATTTGTTGCTGAGATATAAGCTCATATACCATTTGATGGATTTCCTGCCAGTTTTGATTAGTTGCCTTGGTTGAACATGACCATGGACAGAAATTTTTATGAAGAACAGACTAAATTTGTGATGTGAAAGTTAGTTTCACTTTCAATAAAATTATGTATTTTTGCATAAGGTTCAAAAGTTACATTCATGGATGCACCTCCAGCTTTGATTCATTGGTGGCACTAGATCACATGACTTGCAGACATAAAAACTTGATATAGAAACTTAGTTTGTAAAACTCTGAGATATTGGAAACAAATTGTGGTAGCATAAAAACAGTTACCATAGAGACATACCGAATTTGATCTGCATGGTTGGTTGTAACAATAGTGGCACACTAAGCAACAAAATGCAATTCATAAATTAGGCAGAGCAATGTCTGATCAGGTACTCTGAGAAACTACTTGAATTTAGTCTTGTTTTCATCCTTTTTATTGGCTAGCTTTGAGTACATTTGGCAATTTGCTAGACACTAGATTTCAAAAATAAGAAAATTAATCTCATTATTTGCTTTAATATCTTACCATGAATACTTAAAACAAGCAATGTTTTTTAAATCAAGACTTTCCTTTCTCTGTATTTTTTAATTTCATGAAATCTTAGTAAGTGTAATTGTCTTGCTGAACCAGTGAATAATTTTGGTTAAAATAAGTAAATTTTCCCCAAAAGACTATATTCTTTCTTATTTTTGAAAAGCCATTTTTTACAGTGCACACACACACACACACACACGCTGAAACTGTTGTTTATTTTCAACTGGCATGAACAAGGTCTTGCTTACCACAAAGGCACAAAGATTTGAGGGTTGGCTTTCATCTATTGCAGGGAAGTGGACTAACCTCCCCCATTCATAGGCCTGTTCATACCTTCGAAGAGGAAGAGAAGAGGGGGGGAAAGGAGGAGGAGGAAGAGACAGAAAAAGAGCAAGTATAGATTTTAACCTCAATCAGCAAGGTGGGAGGCACACGTGTTTGTACCCGTGACTGGGGCACTATATGCAACTTGACTGCAGTACTGGTAGATAACACACTGCTTATTTTACAGTCACAGGAAACACAGTTTGAACACAGGACCACTTTGGTGTTCTCTGAAAGAGCAGTTTGACTAATTGATTGTGGTATAAACAGTTCAGACAGGGAACTCTGAGTGTGCTCCCTAACCCTACTGCTACTATCTATCTATCTATCTATCTATCTATCTATCTATCTATCTATCTATCTATCTATCTATCTATCTATCTATCTATCTATCTATCTATCTATCTATCTATCTATCTATCTATCTATCTATCTATCTATCTATCACCTGAGAGTTTTCTGTTGGAACTGTATATTTTTGTTTGTTTGTAGTTTGTCCATTGCAGTGTTCAGAAGAAAAGGCTTTGTATGCCCAAACCATTATTCCCATCTCCTCAGCTCACTCCCTTCCTTCCTTCTCCAAATCCATTTGCCTCAATCTCAAGCCATCCTTGCTCTTTTATTCCTTTCCAAGCCCCTGCCATTAGACACTTCATTTGCTCCACTTTGCCCTGTGTGAATATTTACCCTCCAGTCGGCAGGCCGACCGCTGTCTCCGGTCTGGGAGGCACAAAGCCAGGGCTAGGGCTACTGCTCGTGCACCTGGTGGGGAGATAAGACTGACCAGCAGTGCACACACACACACACACACACACACACACACACACACCCCTCCCCTCTCCTCCGAGACACTCTCAGCACTTGCAAATCCCTCCTGTGCCGCGGTGCTCTGATAAACCTGCAGGTGACGGGTGAATGGAGAGAGGAGGAGGAGGAAGAGGAGGAAGGTGGGAGGAGGAGAGGATGAAGAGGGCACAGATTAAGCAAAAGCACGTGTATGATAAACGGTAACTCTGTGAAATGCTGGGGTTTATGGCAGCAGTTATTTAATTGATGTATAAGAAATGCTACTGTTTCCTTGTGGGCATTGTATTTGTTAGGGTCAAATAAACTGGTTGTGTATCTGGCTGTCAGAATGTCTAACTATAGAGTAAAACAGGTGTGCATTGTGTTTCATTTACCAAGAACCATTTGAGTGCAACCCAGATATCCCTCCTTCAAAACATCAAAACATCATCTTTATGAGGGCTGTGGAGGTTTCTGTGAGTACTAGTGATCTTTGTGTGTGTGCTGTGTTTGTGTGTGTGAGTGTCTGTACTTGAACTAGCCCGAGTATGCGTAGGCATTTTGTGTATATCCTATGCGAATCTGAGCATATATGTGTGTGTGTGTGTATGTGCATGCACGTTTATATGTGTGTGTTTGTGTTTATATGTGTGTGTGAGTTTGAATCTGGGAATCGATACTAGATTAGATGTTGTGAGAAGCAACTGGAATGAAACCCCACGGGGTCTCCCTGCTCCTCTATGTTTGCGCCCCATTCCATTGATGCAATGGGGTTTCCCCAGGCGATGCAGGGGCTTTGGGCTCTTCAAAAACTCAACTCAGTGGGACATTCTACAGCCCCAGAGCTCCACTGCCTTGCAGACTCATCTTCATCTCTCACTCATTAAAAACACTGGCTCAGATGTTATGGTTCATTAGGATGGGTTTGTCACACTGAAACCGCTTTAGTTGGTTGTGCAGCATAAAACTGAGAAAAGTAGCACATTGTAAATCAATGCGCTCTCATGCACTATATTGGTCAAGCCGAGAGGCATCATGACATAGTGCCCTAATTTACTTCAGTTGTTAATTTTAGTGCATTTCAACAACTCATACTATTTCCCACATTCCCTATTTGACACAACAGCCAAATAATAATAAAAAGAAGACACATTGGTTTCTTTACTGAATTTATTTTACTGTAAAGCTATAAGGAAGAAGTACTTACAAGATATTATTTCTTTGATTTGCTCAGCAAAAAAATAAAAGACCACATTTCTTTTCTTTTCTTTTTTTTTAAACATGCGGATATTGATTAGAACATAAAAAGAACAAATGGGACTAAACAAACAGGAAAAAATAATAACCAAATCAAAATCTGAAATAACTCGAAGCCACTGATTTGCGATATAAGAAATCTTCATAACAATGGAAGCAAAATGAGACAGTAAAACCTGGAAACGGACAAGAAGCCAGTGGATAGATACAGTAGACAGTGGAGACATCGGCATTCACACCAAATGCCCAAAGAACCCAACCAGTTACACCCTAACAGACCCTAATCTTAAAAATATTTTACATTTTAGTCTTCAATGGATTTAATGTGTATTTTTCTTCTTCTTCTTTTTTTTTTGTCTTTAAAAAGCTACACTTGCATGTACATAAAACTGTACCAAAGACAAGGCATCACAAGCAGGTGTCCAGTATAAATATAACCAACATTTAGACTACAAACTTGCACTCTCTGGTAAAGACATACTGTACTTAAATGGCGGCCATTTTGACCTTGCTTTGCTGTGTACCACCTTACTGTACTGACTGTTTGATTTGCGAAGAGTTTCTCCACGCTGTGCTCTCAGCTCTTCTGAGAGATCTCTGTAATAGTGATTCTCCAGTCACAGCTTGGCCTACCTTTTTTGTCCTACCTCTCTTTTCTCAGATCAATCAGTAATTTTCCATTCAGTAAAGGTGTGAAGAGACACTGCGTTCTGAGAAGCCATTTTGTTTTCACGCCACACTGTGAGTATTGTTATGCATTGTGACATTACAACAGTATAAAATGTTTATCCATAATTCCTCCTATTCATACAAATGTACAAGGTGTATCTCCACCAAATGATTCCATGTGACAGCAAAATAGGTTCCAACGTCACATAAAATTTGAATCATTTATGTGGTTTACCCTGTAGTCAAATACATTATTGAAGACAGCAGTTTTAGATTAAATCTAGGCTGAAATTGGACAGTGATCATGATGCAGATAGAAAACAAACAAACAAAAAAAGGAGAACAAACAGAAAAAAAGAAGAGAGGTGCATTTGGAACACCGGTTATACTTTACAAAACTGTCCAACATCTCTTCTAAAAATAACATTTTACAACAGAGCCTGTCTTTATACAAAGTAAATAATGGCAAGAAGAAGAAGACAAGGGTGTGTGTATAATTAATAAATGTAGATATTCTCACGGTTGACAGTGGTCATATGGGGTGGACCAGAGCTCATGTGTGGTAGGATTAGCAGTCAGTTTTTGTGGCTCTGCAACAAACTATAACAGCTCAGGCCTGGACACGTTCCGTTATTGTGCTCTAGTTCCAAAACCACAAACACTGCTGTTGTTCCCTCTGAGTCACCCCCCTGGGGTTTACATGTGAGTGGCACACACACACACACACACACACACACACACACACACACACACACACACACACACACACACACACACACACATACACACACACACACACAAACAAACACACAACACAAGTCGTGAGAGAGCTGTGAGATTCTGACGAGAGGCAAAAGTGGAGAGTTAAGTCCATCTGTTGCTCTGAGACAAAAATGCAGCTTTACAAGAAATGTACTCCATGCGCCTGTGGAAAGTAACTCGTCAACATTCTAGACATCCCCATCAATGGCACCCTCTATAATAACATAGAGGTGGATGAGCTGAATCTGCTCAGCTTACTAAATGCATTGGCAGCTTCCATGTGGAATTCAGAATAGGACAAATACTGGGGGAGTGGTGATTGGGGTGGGGTGAGATGGGGCAGAGAGAAGGCATCCTGCACTTTAACAGTGATATAGTCAACCCTTCTCACGTTTTAACGGTAATCAATCACAGCATCTGAATTCCCACTTTTTCTTTTCCTCTTCCTCTCTCGTTCTCGTCTCTTTTTCTCTCCCTCTGACTAAATGAGGTGATATAAACAGACATAAACCATAAAGATTAGTGCCTCTCAACCCCTCTCTATCTCTCTCTCCATCTCACTTCCTCTCTCTCTCTCTCTTTTCCTGCTTACACTCTGCTGCCTGCATTCTCACTGATGTACAGATACACTCTTGCTCTCTCTCTCTCCCCCTCTACTGAAGACGGCGTAAACACCAGCCATCTAAATAAACACACCGAACAAGCACAGTTTGACAACGTCTGAGCAACCGAGGTGAAGGAAGTGGTGTGATTGGTTTCACACACACATACACACACACACACACACACACACACACACACACACACACAGTGAGATTTCACCTGGCAGTGTTTGTGACAGAGTCTCTCTGGGGGATAAACTCCAGGCCTGTGCCTCTGGGGAGAAGAAACTGTGTGTCTGTCACAGTGCGTTTGTGTCGGCAGAGCCAAAGAGCATCCATTTGTCATCCAGCGAAACAACCTTAAAGAAGATAACCTGGAGAACTAAAAGAATTGCCATCACGCTCCACAATTGCCATCACATGCTCTCTCTCTCTCTCTCTCTCTCTCCATCTATCTATTAATCTCCTTGTCTGCCATATGAATGCTGACAAGTACATCAACAATGAATACTACATGTACTTTAATGCACAAAGGCTACTCTGCTTGGACCATGTACAACACACACCATGAAAATGATTTATTCCCTTGCAAATATAAACAACCTCTGCAGACTTCTTCAACAGATTCACCCTTTTTTTTCTTTCTTTCATTTTTTTCATCCCTGCTTTCCACTTTGGCCTCTGCTTCCGTATCTGTCTCTCTTTCTCCTTCGCTAAATCCATTGACCCTCTGACTCTGAGAGCTACTAAAGCCTCCTCCGTCTGTGCTGTGGAGGCTCTCTCTTCTCCTCTCCTCTTCATAGTCGTTTCCACCCAGCGGATGGACCTCGGGAGCGGGGAGGCATCCTCATGGCCTCAGGGGACCTGGGGAAGCTTGGGGCCGGCATGGTGAGGTGACCTTGGGCGAGGGTTAGTGTCAGAGAGGGTCCAGAGACCTTTATATCCATAGTGAAGAATGGAGCCTGAGCTCACTTTGTTCTGGAGGAGAACCACATAAGCTCACATAGGAACAGTCACATGAAGACGCCAGCATGCACTTTAAGGCCAGTGTCCTGACTCTCACTTTAGACAAAACAGCCTCTACCATATCATAACTATATTTTTGTACTTTTGTGGATGGTACATTTCAGATAAAAAAGGCATGTGTGCCTCTCAACCAGGGGTAACATTTATTCAGCATAACAGTAACAGTAACCATGGCTTGCTCCACTCAACAAGGAGGGAATAATTAACCAGTCAACTCAACATCTTCCTAAATTCCTAAAAGCAATTGGTTTGGATTGCTCAAGATGTGTAGAACTGCCGTGTGATGAAAAATAAAACACAAGTAAGCTCTTCATGTCATGAAAAGAACACAATGAGAGTAGAATAAATAAAATATCACAGGGCATAAGCACTTGTTTAACATGCTTGAGCATCATTGAGGAAGATAACTACCCACTTAGAATTCTACTTCCACACATAACAACAGGAGCAGATCGACTTGAGCTTTGCTCCTTCCTTCAGGGAAAACCATGGAGAGGAGCTTGTTTGGATGCATGCATGAGTGTCTGTGTGTGTGTGTGTGTGTGTAAGTGTTTCTATCTCTGCTGTGTGTGTGTGCGTATAAGTGTTTCTATCTTGTGTGTGTGTGGGTTTGTTAGCTCAGGACCAGTTACAGTAGGCGGAGGGCACTGGTGTGCGTCTCACTCAGCCAGCCGAGCCTTTTCCATTAGTCCAATCAGCAGCGGGGCAGATTGCCACAGGTGCTCGCCGCACCGCTGTCAGCAGCCATTAGTGCGCTCTCTCCAGATGAACTTCGCCCGAAACAGCTCCGGTGCAACGCCGCCCCCTTTTAGATGGGAAAATTATTGTGTGTGATGGAGGACCCCACCCCCCACCTCCATCTACCCCCACACCCAACCATCGCTCATCCCACTCAGCTCCCCACCCCCTACAGTCATGATTAGCAGCTAACCCTTATGCTGGGGAGGTGCCGTGTGGCACCACAGAAGTGTGTGTGTGTGTATGTACGTCTGTGTGTGTGCGTGTGTGTGTGTGTCTGTGTGAGTGTGGAGTTGTATTCAATGTCTGCTTTATCATGGCTACATCTCTTTCTCTCTCTCTCTCTTTCTTTTCTCTACCTCTCTCTCTCCATTCTCCATGCTAGTTTCCTCCATGCCATAGAACTACAGACACAGCTGTCTGTGGTGTGACGCAGAGTCATGGTGAACCTCTTCACACAGGAAGATGAAGAGGCTGGGGTGGGATGAGTGTGTGTATGTGTGTGTATTGGGGATGGGGGTGTGCACAGCAGAGCATGTAATAAGAAATAACAAAAAGCTGAACAAAGAACACACTAGAGTACAGGCAAGACAAAAGAAATAAAATAAAAATAATATTAAAGATAATATATTAAAAAAAGAACAGACTAATTAAAACATTTAGTTTAGTTAACAACAAGTTTTTTGTTTGTTTGTTTCCTGTAGAGAAGAGTCCTGTAATCTTGAGAGGCTTGAAAAGGCAGACAGAAGCTAAATGAAAGCCCCATATTTTACATCAGTTGGTCCTCCCAGGACACAGTCTACAGTTCAGTTCAGGGGGGTTGGGGCTGGAAAGGTCAGTCAGTGTCCCTTCACAAACCCTCCTCAACAACGCTCCAAGCATTAGGCAGAGACTGAGAGCACCGCACACTACATGGAAAAGATCAACACGCTATAACATTTAGTCTTTTTTCTCCCTCTCTTTCTCTCTCACTCTCTCTCTCTCTGTCTTTCTCTCTCCTCCTTACAAAGTGTACAGTCATTGAGTTATTTCCATTTGCTCTGAGTTCCATTGTGGTATTGTTCTGGTATGTTCTACTAGTCCTGTGCTTGACTCGAGTGTCTTTTGATGGGAATGGTACCACTGAGAAGGGTCCTCTGCTGCTTTACACAGCATCAGCATGAAAGCCAAAGCACACTATACAGCAAAAAAGTAAAGAAAAACAAAACAAAACAAAAAATAAAACAAAGAAACAAAACAAAATAAAACAAATCCTCAGATGGATGTTCATATTATTTACAGGACTTTACAGTAAGAAATTGCTCTCCTCCATCATCTTGAGAGAGCTGTCTGTTGGGGTTACCCACGGCAACCCATGAATGTTTGGTCTCCGTCATCGAGTCTCTGTGATAAATTTTTATTTTCTTTTTCTGTCAGTAGAATGGCAGCATTGCTGCAGTGATTGTACCTTTGGAGATCCAGTAGCTGACAGAAGGACAGTTGAAAAAAAACAAAAAAACAAAGAACGTAAATCTACTTTAAAAAGCATTACAGTGATGCAGTGTTTATTTATGGAGTACTGTATATAGAAGGTTGTACATCAAACTCACTGTCTGTCGCGACAATTTCTTTAGTCTAAAAAAGAAAACTGACACAAAAAACTGCCTCATCGAAATAGTAACAGTAGCTAGACAGTTCTCCATTAAATTAGCACAAAACAGAAGTATACATTACATTCCTTGGGTAAGCAGTTTGTTTTTTTTCAATGCAACAAGCATTATTCTTCGTTAGATTTCCACAGATTTCTTTTTCTTTGACGCATTTTCAAGGGGAGGGAGGGGTAGCCTAAAGTCTCTTTTTGGAGACGAGACGTTCTAAAACAGGTACGGGAAAGCAGGTGTGTGTGGGGGAGGCTGCATCTGACGCCACAGCCCTGCAGGCACCGGGTACGCGTGTGTGTGTTTGGGGTGAGGAGGATGTGTGTGTGTGTGTGTGTGTGTATGTGTGTGTGTGTGTGTGTGTGTGAATCAGCATTTGTTTGTGTGTATATAAATTTCTGTGTGTGTGTGTGTGTGTGGACAGGTTGTGAGATGGGGCTTTTTAGAGGGGGAGTGGTGTGGGGCAGTGGTGGTAGGTAGAGGCCGTTAGTGGCGTTGAAGTGGTGTTGAAGGGTGCTGAACGGGAGACCTCCACCCTCTCCTCCTCCTCCTCCTCCATCTCCTCCTCCTCCAGTTCCACCTTCTCACAGGTAGATCTCCCTCTTGGAGCCCTGGCTGGAGGGGGTGGTAGCTGAGGAGTAGTCAGCCGCCTGGCTCAGTGGGATCTCCTCCAGGGAGCAGTCTTTGCCGGCGTCGCTGCCTGCCTGGTAGGCACTGGTGTAGGGGGGCTTGAAGCGCACGCCGGCCACTTTGGAGCTTCCTCCACCACCTCCTCCTCCTCCTCCACTGCCACCGCCACTGACGCGCTCCTCGGGCATGGGCTTGGGGCTGCCGTTGGTGACGGGGCCGTCTCGCTCCTGGTAAGGCACGAAGGTGGAGAGCTTGGGCGTGCCCTTGACGCTCTTGTTGGCGCGGTTGGGTGACGGCTGGCCTGGCATCCAGCAGGCATCCGAGTGGCCGAACTCGGTGCACTCCCGCGTGCAGTTGCCCGTCATGGCGACGTCAGGGAGAGATCTGAGGTCTGAGGATACAAAGACAAAAAGAGAGCGCTCAGGTCAGCAGTGATAAAACACATACACACATACACACACACACACACACACACACACTTGTGTGCAGGTATTGTTATTACAGACACAACTGACACAAACACAATCAAAGTTTTAGCTTTGTGGATACCAAATCAGTGTAAACTCTCTGACTGTTTGCATGAATCTTGTCCTAGGCTGTCAGCAATGTATGTCTTGACACAAGAAGTATGGAGGTGTGTGTATGTGTGTGTGTGTCTTTCTAACGAGCACTAAATGGCACACTATCCATATGACATCTCTCTAATACTGCATGCATTATAGCACAGGCACTTGAAAGTCATTAAGCCTCGAAGTTGGTAAAATAATTGCTAATGGGGCACAAGGGATAATGATCTTCACAGCCCTCTGAGTCTTACACAATCATCCCTCATCCTTTCCAATCTGGAATCAAACTCTGATTTCAGTGAAAGCAGAAGATTACATTGTCGTTAAAGGCTAATTAACGCCCGGATTCAGCCACACTTTCTAGAAGTAAGAGGATGGTTTTGCCACCTTTGGTCTTTATAATAAGTTTTCACTCATGCCTTAGTTGCATAATATGGCATATTGCTGTCATTTCAATAATGTTATGTTTCACTTGACCATATATTGGTGTTGTCTGTGACTACACTCCTTTAATGTAGAGGAAAACTGTTACAGCTTTTTGAAGTGTGATTAAATTGCTCTGCCAATTAGCGGTGCATATTAATAATATAATGAGTCATTTCCTTGCATAAGGCACAGTGGAGTGATGAGTGTGTCCCAAAGACACCATGAACACAGAGACAGAGATTTGTGAAGAATCCAACACACCAACGGCAACAACAGCAAATAACAGAGAGAGGAGGGACAGACTGAGAGATAGACACAGACAGAGGGGAAGAAAGGTGAGAGAGAGAGAGAGTGAGAGAAAGAAATAGAGAAAGAGAGAGAAGAAGGGAAAAATAGCACAGCTTAATCGAAAAAAGGTCACAATCCTCAAGCACAAATACCAATGTGTATGCACAGCCTAACCTTTCCTCTAAGCGTGACATTAGATTACAGTCTTTGATACTGTGGGTTGGGCCACTGCAGGGGTGGGGTTGTGTGTGTGTGTGTGTGTGTGTGTGTGTGTGTGTGTGTGTGTGTGTGTGTGTGTGTGTGTGCGTGTGCAGTGGGGGCTCGATCAGTTCTCATTGGGAGGGGGTGCATCTATTTCCCAAAATGTCTCGCGCCATGCATAATTGAAATTAAACACGTCACTCTGCTCAGTGGCAAGGAGTCATTCTGGTTCATGTACACACACAACAGAGTAGTATTTGTGTGTACGCACATACGTGTGTGTGTATGTGTGTGTGTGTGTGTGTGTGTGTGTGTGTGTGTGTGTGTCTGTCTGTCTGTATGTGTGCTTGGATCTATAAACATAAACAACCAATTGAACATCATTATTAAAAAAAAATGTTGTCCACGGCCCCATAAAACAAGGCAACCTCCGAGACAAGAAAGGGTCGAGCCATTTTGGATTTAATAACCACGCACCTTCTCTATCCATAAATCTGCATAATTAATCCGGGATTTTAGGGCATTTATGCAGTTTGATGAGCTTAAATAATTGCTGCACACCGAGACAAGTGCTCCAAGGTTAGAGGGCAAACGCTATCTAAATACCCTTGCAACTAACGTGGGGATCGGTGCCAGGCCCGCTATCACTGCATCAGTACAGCCGCAGCTCCATCCATTTAACAGAAGCAAATTATCTCTAATTATTTCTTCATGCCTTCACATATTTTAAAACCTGTGCAGACTTGACTGTGGAAGGGGAAAAAAGAAACAGCATATTAATATATATATTTATTAATATATAAATAGAAGCAGATGAATTGGATCTTGACCTCACATGCTTGGGTCCATGGCTGTAGCAAGTCGTGCTAATCACTGATTTTAGTGCAGGGCTAGAGGGTCATGTTGCTTCTAATCAAGCAAGGGCATTAATTGGCCCAGGTTTGAGGTCTGGCTAAGAGCTTCGTTTGAAGGCGGAAATGGGGGTGGGGGTGGGGGTGGGAGTGAGTGTGTGAGTGTGTGTGTGTGTGTGTGTGTGTGTGTGTGTGTGAAGGTTGCCTGGGCTTGCCTTGAAGCTATGATCACCATCTCCGTGGCAAAGACTAGGTGTGTGTGTGTGCGTGCATGTGTGTGTTTGGTGGCGGGGGCAGATGATCACTATCTCCATGGCAAAAGCTCTCTGAAGGATCTTGCTGTACATCAGACCCCTGGTAGTTATACACACTTAATTGGAAGTGTCTATAGCAACGATATGGCCTCTGCCTGGCCTGTGGATCTAGTTACAAGCAGTCATGTTCAAACTGATGTTAAGAAAACAATACAATGCATAATTATAGCATGAATTGCTGTGTTGTAATCTCTCTATCTTTCTTCTTTCATCGTAAAATTTCTTTCTTCCTCTCATTTCTCATGAAAAGCTGCCCCGCCTTCCCCAACTCTCTCTCTCACTCTCTCACTCTCTCACTCTCTCTCTCTCTCTCTCGCTCTCTCTCTCTCTCTCTCTCTCTCTCTCTCTCTCTCTCTCTTTCACACACACACACACACACACACACACACACACACACACACAAACCCTCCATTGCTCTTCAACTGGAAAGGGACTAGTGCAGGTTAGCAGAGGAGGCCCAGTGGAGAAGAGTGGTCCACCTACTCTTGCCTTCACACTCTTATCTCAACTTTAAAGTTTCTTTTCACCCCAAGGGCCCCTCCAGCACTCCGACATGAGTATGTGTGTGTGCAAGTGTCTGTGTGTGTGTGTGTATGTGGCAGGAGGGCACCCAGGGGTCCAAGCCCTCCTCTCCATCCAGTGTCCCCGAGCAGGCCTCTCCAGCTCTCTCTTTAAGCTAATTAGACTCCTATGGCCCCTCGTCACTGTAATAAAATGGAAATTATTTCCAGATGAGTATCTGACATTTCTGGCGGTCGACCTCAGTCAAGGAAAAAAATGTCTTGCCTCCACTGTCCCAGCTTTATTCCTGCGCCTACCAGACTTTATACATTTATCTATAGTCTGTGAACCATTCCTTTTTTTCATCTGGAAGCTGCCAGTCTGATTCTTCCAAAATCAAACAGCCTCGAGTCAATTCTCTGCAATCTACTGGTGTCTCTGAACTCACACACTGGCCGATTTAAAGACGGCCAACACCTACTGATCTGTACATTTCCCCCTAAGCAGTTTCTTTTTTGGTCGCTTTGTTTGTTAATATGATTTGATTGCTTGAAGGTAGAACATGACACATTACCCACACAGGTCCATCCTGTCCCCAGACTCCCAAACTAGCCAATGCTTCTCAGTCTTTCCACCTGCCCTGATATATATATACACATACATACACAAGTTAGATATATGTTCATCTTTTTATATGTATGTGTATATATATATACACATACATACACAAGTTAGATATATGTTCATCTTGCTATATGAACATATACATACACAAGTTAGATATATGTTCATCTTTTTATAGCATTTATAACATATATACTGTAATATATAATGTGTTTTTCACTTTAGATGATAATCAGGGGAAACGATGGAAATGACACGTGAGCAGGGGTCCCTCACTATCCATATGAAACCAGTCAGCAGCACGTCACACAGACTCCTCTCCTGCCCACAGCCCCGCACAAATTACATTCCATTTATCCCACTAAACCGGTGGCACAATACAATCACATTCCATATTAATCTCCTGCAAATGTCCCCGTGCCTTGCAACAGGCACACACACACACACACACACACACACACACACACACACACACATACAGAAATATGCCACAGCTCTCACTGCAGTCTGTCAGGAGAGATGGAGCTGCATGTAGCAGGTATGCACATGTCTGTCACTGACACATTCACTTTCTCTATCTCTCTTTCTCCCACTTTCACTCTCTCTCTCTCTCTCACACACACACACACACACACAAATATGTATAGATATATACACGTTGGTACAGATATATTTAAAATACTGTTACAACTTATAGGGACATTTTGAAGAACACACACACATACACTCACAGGGAAACAGGTGCCCATGTATGCAAGCACGTACACAAAAATAAACACACACACAAACAAAGATAATTTTCCATGTGCTGTTGCACTCGCATGCTGACAGGGTCTCTGTGTGTGTGTGTGTGTGTGTGTGTGTGTGTGTGTGTGTGTGTGTGTGTGTGTGTGTGCGCGCGTGTGCGTGTCTGTCTGTCCCAGCTATCCCCTCTCCCCTGGGGCCACCCAGAGTGATATCTAATATATTCAGCCACTTCACTGCATCCCATAATACTCTCAGCCAATTGATTTTCGGCCCTGTCTGAGCTTTTAAGTCCCTGCCAGTGTGTGTGTGTGTGTGTGTGTGTGTGTGTGTGTGTGTGTGTGTGTGTAGTGTAGAGTATGTGTCCGTCCGGCTGCACAGTGACAGGTACAGAGGCTCCCCCCACTCTATGTGACAGCTCCCAGAACCACCCTCTGCCATCCCACAATCCCCTGGGCCACCTCCGCCTCCACCACCTCCACCCTCCGCAGGGTGGGTGCAGACAGGCAGAGCTGATGAACCTCCCTCCTTCTCTCTCTCTCTCAATTTCTACTCTCTTGTACTCTTTCTTTTCCCCATTGTCCCCTTTCTCTCTCCCCTTTCTCCCTCTATCCCCTCCTCTCTCCCTCTCTCCTCCATTCTCACTCTCAATCTCTTTCTCACCATTCTTTCTCTCAACCTCTTTTCCCCCTCATCCCTCTGTTTCTCCTCCTGGCCCTGTCTGCTACTATGAAAACCTTTCCGTCTCTAATTAATTTTTGGATAGATTAGAACTTTGCCTTGTCAGTCTTTATTCATGCTTAAACAAGTTATTACTTTTTTGGAAATTAAATTAGCTGGTTATTAATTAATCGACACGCTGCTTCGAAACAGAAAAGAGAAAGAAAAAGAGAGGAAAACTGATGGGGGAAAAGAAGAAAAATGGAGGAGTGAGTTGTTGCACAGTTAGTTGGGGCCAAGAGAGAAAGACTCCCAAAGAGTCCTAAACAGAGAGAGCAGAGAATGCCAAAGCAAGGAGAAGATGAAAGAGAAGAACACAATAGGGAGAAGAGAGGAGAGAGGAGAGGAATACAATAGAGAGTGGAGAAGAGGGGGAGACAAAAGAGAAAAAAGAGAGGAGAAGAGCAGAAAGGAAAAGAGAATAGAATCAAAGAGAAGAAACAACAACAGAAGAGAAGAGACCAAACCAAGCAAAAAAGCCAACAATGTTTGCTAAATGCTGTGCTTTGTGACTACATGGTTTTGTGAGGATCTGTGTTCCATAAGACCTGTCTGAGTGGAGCTTTATTGGTAATAGTGATGACAGCATTAGCAATAATAATCAGCACCAATGACCGTGACTGGGGAAACGATAGAGCTTAATGGCAATTGGAAATCACTAATAGTAAAAAATAATCAGTAATGGTTTATTGACAGTAACACACCCACACACCCACACACACACACACACACACACACACACACCAACACACACACACGCACAGGTGAGTAGATTTGAGTACATATTGATCAACTTCTCAAGCTTATAGCAGAATCCACTCTATCCCTGTTCAATGCTATTCTCTGTTCAATAGACTAAGTTCAAAGCAGAGAAAGGTGGTAGGCTAAATGAAGTTGTGCCACCTGGGTTAATGCATCATCTACTACAGGGAATCACAGTCCATATGCATTCCAAAGCCTGAACCTGCAAGACTGGTCAGCAGAGAGTGTTTTATATTAGCATGTTTAATTATCAGGTTAACTATCAGGTTAAATAAAAATGAAAAGCATAGCGAGTGTGTCAGATCATACCAGTCGCATGTGCGATCCATAGAGATGCCTCATGTTGCCCCACCTTTTTTGTCTCTCTTTGTGCCTTCCAGTATTGGCAGTGGCAGCTCCATCAGAGCTGAATCTAAGTAATAATGCAAAGGCAGCTTTGCACACCGAAGTCATTCCTGACCAAAGCCAACCACTGCGGTAGCTTTCTCTCACCGGGATCATTTAATTACTGGCTGAGCTGGAAATAAACTAATAGCATGGGCCATGTGTCAGGACCCATATATTAGGTTGGGTCTAGTTAGCCTTGGTGCTGTGAGTGGCACACTCATATAGTGTGTGTGTCTGTGTGTGTGTGTGTGTGTGTGTGCATTTATGTGTGTGCATGTATGTGTGTGTGTGCGTGCGTGTGTATGTGTGTCCATGTATGTGTGTGTGTGTGGAGTGCCAAGTCACGTACTGGCTTCTCTGTAGCTGCCTGCGCTGTGTATCCATCTCTGACCCACAGCTGTTCCCTGAATGAGGGTGTTTTATCACTGATCAGCTTCTGCAGTATGAGTCAATACCAGACGCAGGCTGCCTCGGCTGTGTTACTGGTCTCCGCGTTGGCCTGAACTCCAGCAGTCAGAAGGCTTATGAGGGCAGCAGTGGCATTGTTGGAATGGGGATTTGAATGTGTTTCCTGGCTTAGCCTGTGCTGATCATTTTGCCTCACCCATTAAATCAATGAGAGCATGCTATGGCCTAAAGTCACATAAGGGACAGGAATCAACAAAGGAATTTAGAATAAAGTTCATTTTCTCTCTCTCCCTCTCCGTCTCAAAAACATGTAAATAAACTCTCAGATACAGACTCTCTTTATAATGCACAATCACATATATCCGCTTCCCTCTCTTGCCCATTTTTCAGTTTTTGAAGCCAATGAGTTTGAATGTGTTCCTTGCCAATGAGTTTAAATGTGTATTTGTTTACTGAGAGTATAAAACACACACGGCAGGGTCACGCCAATCTCTGCAACAGTGATGCCCCGTGGCTAAATCAAATACAATAAACAGGCTGACGCCTTCTCCTCTTCATCAATAATGGAGCTGCGACTCGGGCTGCGCCAAAATGAGGTAGCGCGCATGTAGCCAAGCATTGATTGGCTGGGAGAACGCTGGAAGTCCAAGCAGACGCCTGAGAGGTCGGCGGGCCTGGCGTAGAGGTAGCGGGGTACTGAACACATCTCCAGTGGATAAGAGAGAGAATTGATCAAGGTAGAAATGAGACACAGAGAGAGAGAGAGAGAGAGAGAGAGAGAGAGAGAGAGAGAGAGAGAAAACTGAAAGAGATGAATTAGAGATGAATGATAAGAAAGAGAAATAGATCAAGAGATACAGTAACAGGAGCAGGGAGAGGCGTGGTGGCAAGAAGGACTCTAGATAGCGGGATAGCAGTAAACGCAGCTGCCAGAGAGAGAGAGAGAGAGAGAGAGAGAGAGAGAGAGAGAGAGAGAGCAGAGAGTGGGTGGAAGCAGGACTGCACTGCACATGAAAAAACACATATTCAAACCCTTGCTGGCCTTGTTAAATGGTTGGGAGGCCATGCATTATTAAACTAATGCACACTTTCCATTGTACTGTGTTTCTTTTTTTTTTTTAAACAAACACCCTGTAGCTATGGAGATATATGCAAGAGCTCCCTGCGTATGTGTATGTGTATGTGTGTGTGTGTGTTTGTGTGTGTGTGTGCGTCTGTGTATGTGTGTGTGTGTGTGTGTGTGTGTGTGTGTGTGTGTGTGTGTGTGTGTGTGTGTGTGTGTGAGTGCGCAAAGACGCTTTGAATAACTGTCTGTCTGTGTTTCAATTTAATTCAAACAAGCTTTGTTGGCATGAACATTCGTATAGAAACAGCATTGCCAAAATATCTTTCTGTATATCAGTGGTGTTAAACTCATGGGCCACATAGGCATCATGCTTTTCCTCAGAGGGCCTCCATACCTCGTCTACATGCGTAACCACAAACAGGGAAAAACATGCACGTTTCCTTGTGTTTCTGACCATAACCTGCACAGTCCTAATGCGTAGTCCTTTTGTGCAGCCACTGCATAAACTACAATTCTTTTCAAGATTTTTAAATGCTGGTCATATGTTGGACACCCCTGCTCTGTACCTTTCTTTCTCCATCCTCACCCACCCCCATTCTCCTTTTGTCTTCCATGTCTTTTCTTTCTTGACCTATTACTCACACACCCACCAATACACACGTATACACCAACTGTTTATGAATACAATGCGCTACGTGTAAATGCGAGATGTCCTCTTTAAACTGCTACACACTCTTTAACATTGCCTTTGCCCAGGGGCACATGAGACTATCAGCGGAAAGGAGGATGATAATATAAACAGCTGGAGATGGAAGACCAGTAGAGAACACACCCTTCTGCAAAGCCCTGCCCAGCCCCACACCTATAATGACTTCAATTATTTATGAACGAGGAAGAGGGGAAGGAAGAAAAAAAACACGCAAGGCAGAGAGAGCAAGAGAAAGAGAGAGAGAGAAAAAGAAAAACAGA
>JAIFZK010000006.1:17782500-17790000 GCA_027481765.1 Tenualosa thibaudeaui | reverse complement strand
TTTTGTCTTCTCTTGCCAAGAGACACAGAGAGGAGAATCTGAGGCTTTTCAATTTTTAAGGTGAAATATAGCAAATGTGAAGGCTTCAGAGGCTGTTTGATTCATAATTAAAGACGGGGTATCTTTTTTTCTCTCTCTTTCTCCCCCCCCTCTTTCCCTCTTGCTCTTTCTTTCTTTCTTTCTTTCTTTCTGGGAGTGATAAGAGCAAGGCTGCAGGCTTTAATTCTCTCGCATGGTAGATTAGAAAGAGGAAAACAAAACCTTCTCAGAAGCAGAGAAAGGAAGTGAGCGTGTGTGTGTGTGTGAGAGAGAGAGAGAGAGAAAGAGAGAGAGATGGGGAGGGAGAAAAGGGGGAGAAGAAACTTAAATACTCTATGCTTTTATTGCTGATGCTTTTTTGTTTCTATGCTTTAAGACGAAAAAAAAATAAAATAATGTGACACTGCAAAGGAAGAAAACCCGCTTTCTTTCTCTGATAGAACCCCCCCAACACACACAAACACACACACTTTTCTCCTTGCAGTATTGCAACACGAGGCAGAATTCTGGTAGGCCATCTAGACAGCCAGCAGACTAATGTGGATACACAACTGAATCATATTAGCCTCTACACCAGACTGAATCATATTAGCCTCTACACCAGACTGAATCATATTAGCTTCCACACCAGACTGTATCATATTAGCTTCCACACCAGACTGTATCTGCTACTTGGGACAGAGGGAGGAACAGAGGGGTGTGTGTGTGTGTGTGTGTGTGTTGGGGGGGGTCAGCGGATGGAGGGAGTGACAGAAAGATGAGTGTGGGTGGGAAAGATCCCTCAGCGTGTGGGAATCCTGCCACTGCATTGGGACCATTTCAATGACATATGAGTACAGGACATAGAACTGATGAGAGTGAGAGACACACACTCACACACTTCCTACACCACAAACACTAACAATCATGTGCACACAGACACTAAAGCTTAGCCCTGCTTGCCTCACAGAGAAATTCTTGAAATTTTGAGCCTTAAGTTTTACAAGATAACCTACTGACAATTCAAAGTCATACACCACTCAACTGAACATAAATAAACATTTTGTGTGGATGTATGGATGGACTCTCTCTCTCTCTCTCTCTCTCTCTCTCTCTCCCTCCATCTCCATCAGTGGTGTCCCTGAAGAAAGGGAGGCTAGTTAGGAATGCAAATGAGATTCTCTGGCGCTGCTAGAGCGAGCCCCCGAGCCAAAAGCTTTGGCTTCAGCCCATCCCAATGTAGGCCAGAGCCAGGATATGCATTTACTAAGACCATACTGTAACTAGGGAGAGAGATGGAGTGTGTGTGTGTGCGAGAAAAAGGGGGATAATTAAGGCATCCAAAAAGAAGGAGGGATGAACAGAGGAGGGAAATGAAAGAGAGATTGAGAACAACATGGCAGTTACAGAAAACAGCCATGACGATATGATATGCATGGGAGGGTGGATGGTAGGAGTGGGTGAGGAGTGAGTGACCATTCCTTAGGGAGAGAGAGATAGAGAGAGAGAAAGAGAGAGAGAGAGAGGAAGGGGGGGTAGAGAGGATGGGTGACAGATGAAGGACGGCACGGTGCAGCATGACTGAAGGATGAGTGTGGGCGAGGATTAAAAGCGACAGAGAGAGGAAGAAAAAAAAGAATGAAGGGAGAGTGGGACAGTGGGCTGGAGGAACAGGGAGGAAGAAAAGGAGGAGCTGGAGGAGGTGGAGAAGGTGGAGGAGGTGGAGGAGAAGGGAAAGGACAAGTCTGCTGAGCAGGCCGCTGTGCTGATAATTAACCAGGACAGGACTGGAGATGACCGTACACACAGATGCACACACACACATACACACACACACACACACACACACACACACACACAGGTAATGTGAAGTCCAGTCATCCTGTGTATCATTGCTCATTGGGTGGAGGTCCTCCGTGGGCCTGTGTCTCTGTCCCCTCCCCTGCGGACTGGGCTACCTTACAGTAATGCCTCCCCTGTGAGGTCACCCCTCTCCCTGTCTGAGGCCCACTGTGGGCGTCTGCCTGGCCCACAGCACGCCTAACCTTTACCAGATACAGCACTACACAGCGCAGTGGGATGTACTCGCTCACTCGCACACCGCTTACTCAGAGGACACACACAGACACACACACACAACAACACACCTCCAAATGATACACTGACACTTAAACCATATCCATATCACACACACACACATACTATACTGCAGCCTGGTGAGCTCCCTCTTCAGGCCCTATATACAGAGTGTTCACATTGGAACTTAACCCTTGTATCTATCACAGTATTATCTCTGACCTCAGGGTTGTTGTTGTTGTTGTTGTTGTTGTTGTTGTTGTTATTGTTATTGCTATTGTTATTGTTGTTGTTGTTGTTGTTGCATTCCAAAGATAACATACAATGTCTTGGTTAACTGTGTCTAAGTCTAACCCTTGGTCCGCATGGAGGACTACAATCATGTAGTGCAGAACAAGATGCTCCTGCAGGGCTCGTGTGTGTGTGTGTGTGTGTGTGTGTGTGTGTTGGGGGGTCAATAAGAGAACCCTGTTTTACTGTGGGCACATTACTGTAGACAGCCTGCCCCCTCTGCTCATGGAAGGGTGCATTAATGTCCATTAGGTTGACCTGTCTGGTGTCTGTGTTGTCTGGTGTGTTGGACGTGTGTGTGCATTTATGCTGTTCATCTGAGTGCATGTGTGTGTGTGCGTGTGTGTGTGTGTGTGTGTGTGTGTGTGTGTCTGTGTGTGCATGTGTATGTGTCTACATGTGTTTAAAGTCATGTGTATTAGTTTGAATGTGTGTGTGTGTGTGCTCCTTCAAAGAGTTCTGCTGAGTGGTATGGTATGATTGGATGTTCTCCACCCGCTTCTAGGGCACCTCATCTCCAGGGCATGCCTGGTGCTCACACGGGACGCAAATAACAGCGTGTGTGTGCGTATGTGTGTGTGTGTGTGTGTGTGTACACCTCCGCCACCACAGAAAAATGACTGCAAAAACCAGTATGTGTGTCTATGTGTCTATGTGCTTGTATTCAAATATGTGTTTTTGTTAGTGTGAGCCTGCAAATGTGTATATGTGTGTGTGTGTGTGTGTGTGTGTGTGTGTGTGTGTGTGTGTGTGTGTGTGCACGTCTGTGTGTGTGCGCTAGGATAGGCCATGCCAGGGCATAGCTGTCTAACTGGGGCAGAAGCCGATCTACCCATGGGCAGGAGAGAGGCCCTCCTTCCAAAAATATAACAAAAATAAAATGTTCTCTCTCTCTCTCTCTCTCCCCTCTTTCCTCACTTGCACTTAACAGAGGGAGCTGTGACAGGCTGTTTAGATGGCTGTTTTTTTTTTTGTTTGTTTTTTTTTCTTCCTGACAGTGCAATTATTAAAGTGAAGCAAGTAAATGCTAGTAAACGCATGTTTGCTGACAAACATTAAATGTTCTATTATGATTGGAAAATAATTGCATTCTACCAGCAAAACGATACTATGTTCAGGCAAAGCCCATAGGAGGAGAGTGTGTGTACAGAAACACCACTGACACTCACAAACACCTTGGAATGCCAGAAACACTAAGACACACTAATATACACATATTCAGCCTCTTATACATTCAGCAAAAAACCTCCATATTCTGTGAGAGGTGTGTAAGGTCAGGTGTGTGTGATCATGTGTGAGTGTGTGCTGGATGTTGAAAGGCCAGGCAGGTGTTCAACAGAATTCTGTGCAGAATGGAGAGACAGATTTTGAAAGTTCTGTTATTCTGTTTGACAACTGGACCATATCTAAAAGAGGTGTGTGTGTGTGTGTGTGTGTGTGTGTGTGTGTGTGTGTGTGTGTGTGTATGTGTGTGTGTGTGTGTGCGTATGTGTGTGTGAGTGTGCGCAAATGTGAAGCTTCTGCGTGTGAAGACATCCTGAAAAGGTCAGCTTTTTTAATTAAATTATCTGCATGTGAATATGTCTTTATGTCTTTTCTGTACGTGTGTGTGTGTGTGTGTGTGTGTGTGTGTGTGTGTGTGTGTGTGTGTGTGAGAGAGAGAGAGAGAGTGAGTGTATGTACATGGGTGGCTGTGAGAGAGAGGGAAAAGTTGAGTGTTCTTGTGCCACTGTCTCACACACATACACACACACACACACACACACAAACACACACACACACACACACACACACACACACACACACACACACACACACACACACATTGCCTGAGCCTCATCATAAAGTGCCGCGACACCCATTCAGGGAGCCTGGCAGCTGCACTGTACCCAATGTCAGGGAACCTGCAGCGGGCTGTACAATACCGGCCCTCCCCTCTGATAACCTCCAGACTAAACCAACATAGCACACAGGCAGAGACAAACAAACAGTAATACTCAGGGCACACCGGGTGAGAGCTCTGCACAAGCTAACACAGAGTAGATTAGCAGCTGCTAGGCTAAAACCACTGAGAATCCACCTCCTCATAGCTACAGACCTCCACTCTACAGTATGTCTTCATGTCATAGTTTCTAGGCACTTAGTGAACATCTAACCTCATCTCTCTGTGTGTCTCAAATCGCACGTGTCTTCAGGCTAGTCCCCAATCACACACACACATTTTAGCATTTTAGATGTTACCCAACCACGAGAGAGAGAGACAGAGAGAGAGAGAGAGAGAGAGAGAGAGAGAGAGAAATAGAATAAAAGAGATAGTGATATGAGCTAGCCTGAGAGGCCAGACCATAACATCCAAACCGATAGACCGGGGCTCAATCCAAGGGGCAAAATCAGCGGTTGTCTTTTAAATTGCCTACACACAACAGGTAGCCTGAAATAGCTACCGCTAGCGGCACATCTAGATGACTCTCTACAAGGATAGAGCAATGTGATTGGTCCGACCAAACTTGGGAGGACAGCTACTGAGGCCCTGTGGTTTGTTTCTAGATGTACCTGCATAGCAAAAACTTTTTCTGCCGCTAGATATGGGCCAAAGGAAGAAAGAATTGTTAAAGAGAGAGAGACAGACAGAGAGAATGCTGGTATGAAGGAAGAGAGAATTGTCAGAAACAGAAGACAGGTTCGTTTTGTACCATTGTACCATTTTAGATCAAATATACTTTATACTATAGTAAGGCCCCTGCGAGCCTATTTGTCTTACACAGTCATGTTTTATTTAGCTGCCAAACAGCCTGGGAGAGCTAGGAGGAGAAGAAGAAGGCACATGAAAAAGACTGCGAACTGTGAGCACACATGTAAAAGTCCAGCTTCAGAAAGTGAAGGTCCTCCCACCAATTAGTTTCAAGCATTGACTAAAGCGGCTGATTCTGATAAGTGGAATCACTCAGTAGTTTAACACCAACACATTTATCAATTTATTTATTTTTTTATATAAAACATATGGTAAAGGTACTTTCAACATATGGTAAATACAGTGTACTTTCTGAAGCTGGCCTTTTACTCTGTCAGTAAGTAACCTATATCAAACACCATGTGCAACTCCGCTCAATGTGCACGTCATCACAAGAGTATCATCACTGTAGGACACGTGAGGGGAAAAGAGAATTTCCATACTGTAGTAAGGGGGCTAGAAAAGAGAGGTTATATTTTCTACAGGTCAAGAGGACAAAGGAGAGAGGACGAAGGAGGACTGAACCAGAGGGCCACAGCAACTGGGTCACTGCCAGAGGATTATTTGTTCCTTCTATGCTAGAAAGACACTTGTTTATGCTAACACGCAACAAACACATGAATGCGTGGATGAATAAACAGCACATAATAACCCCAACACAGAAAGAGGGGAGAGACAAAAGGAATAAAGGAGAAGGAGAGAAAGTTGGAGACCAGGGAGAGAGAGAATGTTTCTTTGTGTGTGTGTGTGTGTGTGTGTGTGTGTGTGTGTGTGTGTGTGTGTGTGTGTGTGTGTGTGTGTGTGTGTGTGTGTGTGTGTGTATTGGGTGGAATGGGGGAGCTTGACAGCTGAGTAAGAGTGCAAGGAAGAGAAAGAGAATGGTGGGTGCTTAGTGCAACTGTGGTGTTGAGGGTGGGGTGTTTGTGTGTGTGTGTGTGTGTGTGTGTGAGAGAAAGAGAGTGAGTGTGTTAGGAGTGGGGTGAGGAGCTATAGCAGTGGGGGTGACGGATTATCCTGAGGGTTGGCAGCGGTGGGCATAATGGCCCTGGCAGTAGGCTCCGGTGCCATAATGAGCAGGCTCTGTTTGCCCAGCACTTCCCCATGCCAGGCGTGCCAGCCCCCGTGCCCGCTCTGAAAGTCCTGCCACAAACACACTAAAGAGCCAGCCCAGACCGCTAATGGGATTTGGGGGAGAAAGGCCTTTTTTAAGGCAGGCATGTTTGCAGTCACCTAATTAAGGTCATTGAAGTCATGACGTGTGGAAGGACCCTAGGAGGAGATCTGAGAGAGGGAGAGGAGTGAGTCAACACGTTTCTTTTTTGAAAACAAATTCATCTGAATTTGAAATTGTGTTGTTGTTGTGTTGTCTGCATGCATGCATGTGTGTGAGTGCGCATGTATGTGAGTGTACATTGTGTCTCAATGTATTTTTGAGGAGCAGTTTTTTGCAGATTGTGTGTGTGTATGTATGTGTGTGTGTGTGTGTGTGTGTGTGTGTGTGTGTGTGTGTGTGTGTGTGTGTGTGTGTGTGTGTGTGTGTGTGTGTGCATGCAGGTGCGTGGTTGTCTGTGAATTTGTCTGTGATTGATTTGCTGGGAACAGGTACTTGTTCAGTTTGGCTTTGCAGAGCACCATCTGTTGGAGAGGAACAACAGCTCAACGCTGAACAGCTTCTGTCAGAGAGCCCTCAGGACAAAACATAACTCTCACTATATATCACACACACAGACACACACACACACACACACACACAGAGAGACACACCAACCATCTGAGAGATTTATCAAACTTAAAAATATATATATTTCACATTTTTGTCTATAACATTACTGTTTGTATTTGTCCTCATGAAGAAATCAATAGATAAGGGATCCTGTGGTCAGTTACATGTTTCCAATGAACGAACACAATGAACCCCAGATATATCCTCTGCAAAGCAGGACTACAATTAAACCAATGGAAACTGATGTAGCCCTAAATGCTTCTACTTGAAGTCATTGATTTATTGAAACTGGAGATTTGTCTTTCACAGCACATCCAGTTCGATCCCCAAGAAAACTATAAAGTGCACTGGTGAGACAACCATTTAGTATACAGTTCATATGAAAGAATTGTGACATTTCATATGAACAAGTGGTTATTATATAGCCGAATCAAGTGTCTACTGTGCAGCATTATATAATTTACAGTGTATATCCAGGGTTACATACTGTGTGTGTGTGTGTGTGTGTGTGTGTGTGTGTGTCTACTGTGCAGCATTATATAATCTACAGTGTATATCCAGTGTTAAATATTCTACAGCTTATTATTATGTTTCCTGCAGGAAGGTGCGTAGTTACACAATACATACACAATGTATGCACTGTATATCTGTGTATTGTGTC
>JAIFZK010000006.1:17777500-17780000 GCA_027481765.1 Tenualosa thibaudeaui | reverse complement strand
TCACATGAAAACACCAATATGCACACATTTAATAATATTCTGTCAATAACTTCCCAAAGGTATTTAAAACACACACAATTTTAAAGGTATTTAAAATACAATAAAACAGTCATTAAGACAAACCAGGAGAAAGCGTACAGGTGTTGTCATTTTATTATGCTAAAAAAGGCCTGAATACAAAGTACATTCACAAAGAGAGCACCTCCTCCAAACTGCGTGTACAGCCTGTCTGGTGTCTATCTAGTATAGGTACACAAATTATGACATTTTGACTGCCCATCCAATTCTACACTTATTGTCATTGTATGTCTACGACATATTTAGATTTAGAAAGAGTTAAGGAGAAAAAAAATCTAAATTCAGTGTGATGAAATGTGTTTTTACATAATGGACCATGTCTAGTAACATACCATAAATATTATATATATTTGAGATATTTGATAATAAGTACTCCATATAATACATATGTACAAAGATATCACATCACAGAAAGTGCAATCCCCCTCCACAGTTAACCATGTGCAGTACAAGCGCACTCTCAGTCTTAAAGGCAAGGTTGAAATCAGCTAACAGTTTCTCCACTAATAATAACAATAGCGTGTTGGGTCCCTCACCCCCACCCCCATCAGGTCCTATCTGTTGTTCTAGCAAAAGGAGTTCCCTCAAGGCTGCCTTTTTCTCCTGGTGCCCTGGACATCCATGCAGGCTGAGAGTGCCTGTCAGTGTAGTCAAAAACACACTCTGTCTCTTTCTCTCTCTCCCTCCCTCCCTCCCTCTCTCTCTCTCTCTCTCTCTCTCTCTGCCAGCCTGCTCTACTCCATTTGGTTTGGCGCGGCATGGGAAAGTCACTCACACACAGTAATGTTCTCATTTGAAAACAATTTTCACTCGCTCCACTCCCCCTTGTTTTGTAAAGAATAGAATAATCCAGAAGGCAAAAAAGAGAGATAGAGAGAAATATAGGAAGGAAGGAGAAGAAGGCTGGGGGAATAAATGAGAGAGTGAGTGTGAGAGAGTGTGTGAGTGTGAGTGTGTGTCTGTGTGTGTGTGTGTGTGTGTGTGTGTGTGTGTGTGTGTGTGTGTGAGTGTGTGTGTGTGTGTGTGTGTGTGTGTGTGTGTGTGTGTGTGTGTGTGTGTGTGTGTGTGTGTGTGTGTGTGTGGTGAGGGGACAGCGGATGGCATGTGCCAGGGCAGAAGGGAACAGATAAGGCAGGGGAAAAACAATGTCTATTTTTGACAGTTCAGTCGCAAGATTCACATGTCCTTCAAGACCAGGTGTGAAACGCTGTCCCAAATTTTGATATTGACTCTCTCCTCACAGAGATCTGTGTAATGTCCACTCAGAGTCAAGCTCATGAAATAAACAATCAGATGGAGTCTCTAATGCTAAGCGGGAGGGGAGTCACAGATACCATCCTTAAGTTGATTTCTGCTCTCTCCTTTTCTTTAGTTTTTTTTTTTCAATCCACACTCAAAAAAAGAGAATTTGAAAAGGGTGTTTCATAACACCAGTTGGGAGAGATGAATACAATCACAAGCAAAAATGGGGAAAAAAAGTAAATAAATACATTCAAAAACAAAACACTGATTGTCTTTTTCCTCCGTGCTTACTGTGTTATGGCAGCGAGGGGCAATAAGATGTGTAATCATACCCCTCTATCCTTTCTGTTTTGTTGCATTTGGCCAAACAAAACAAAAAGAAAAAAAAAAACATTTTGTTTGTTAGTATTTTTTTTATTTTATTTTTTCTAAGGCAGTCTTTTTTGGCCGGCCCCCTTGTCTTGGTCAGCACCGGAAACAGCACCTACAAGAGGATAAATATGTCTTACTACTTAAACACCTGGAACGCAACACTGGACATCCCATGCAAAATCTCAAAAAAAGGAGAGAACTTTTGAAATAATAATAATTGAAATAATAATAATAATAATAATAATAATAATAATAATAATAATAATAATAATAATAAAATGCATGTCAAATCACAGAATGAAAAGACAAGCAAGGGGGCAAGACCAAAAAATAGCCCTTCAATCAAAATGCCATTGCTTTTTTTTTTTTTTGTAAAGTGCAGTTTCGGAGGAAATATTGATGAATGTAGTGAGGTGTGACAGATATTAAACTCAAGAAATGTACCAGGAAGTCCTACTGAATCTCACAATACACTTCTCTTACAGTAATGTAATCAACTTCAGCAGCTACTGACAGCAAGTTACAGACTGAAAAACCACATGACTGACTGAAAGATTTAAAAGCACATTTAGCATCTGAACCTGCTAGTTAGCTTCTGTTTACTAATAGCCAAAACAGTCACAACCACATGGACATTATATGCATCTACATCCCATGTTTAAAATAAAGCTGACACGTTCCCCATTAAAGATCAAGTAAGCTATCCAGTGTGGATGTCAGTGGTATGGTTCAACCAATGAATGCAAGACTCAGTGAAATACACTTGTCTGGGTAGACTGCACACACACACACACACACACACACACAC
>JAIFZK010000006.1:17762500-17775000 GCA_027481765.1 Tenualosa thibaudeaui | reverse complement strand
TCTACTTGTGCATACATACATTCTCATTTCACATACATACATTTTTTGCACTCACATACATACATTCTCCTCTCACATATGTGTACTTTTACTCTTTTACTCTTTTACATACATGCATTTTACACCTTTCACACACATATGTTTTATTCTCACATACATGTATTTTTACTCTTACATACATATATTGTACACATCTCACATACATGTATTTTTACTCTTACATACATATATTGTACACATCTCACATACATATATATTACTCTCACATACGTATATTTTCCTTTCATATACATTCATATTTTTCATCTCTAAAGAGAATATGTGCATGTGAAAGAAGAATGTAAGTATGTGTGAGAAGAATATATGTGTGTGAGAGAAAGTATATTTGAAACGGAAGTGGTATAGTGGAAACAGAAGGCGAGGCAGTCCCGGTCCTAATGGGACGAAGGTAACGTAACTCATACGATATTATGGAGGAACTTGAGGCACTAAACGAAGCCATCGTCCTGATGGGGATTTTGGCCTCCCCGCGTGTAACCAACATATCCTTGTCTGCTGAGCAGATAAGAAGAGGAACCAATACTACTGTTCTACAGACGAGGATGCTATAAGTTAATAAAGAGCATAGACTAGGCTACTTTTAAAAATATGCGGGTCTGGAAGTGGGTCGGGTAAAATATTTTCATAATTATTTTTTGTGGTCTGAGTTGCGGGTGGGTTAGTTGAAAACATTGGGTCGGTGTGAGTCGTTCATAAGATATGGACCCGCAGCGTACCCCTTCATAGCCCAATATGCGCATAGGGAACATTTAAGTCATGACAATTGTTTGACAGAAAAGACCTGTGCAGTGCTCTGTGATGGAATAAACACACATTATAACAAAAGAGGTACACATTTTTATCAAGGAGATTCTTTGCGCCCAAAATCCGACAGACCGCAAATGAAAGAGCTGTCTGCAGCAGACGCGCACCACAGATCAATATTGCTGAATGACTATTTCGGGTTGACTTTACGCTAACAATAACATGCATACAGTACTTAGTCCACTTTTGCCTTGTTCAAGTGAATTGTAAAAAAAAAGTCATTATTGATTGCCTCTTGATTTACCTTACCTCACTAGAGGAGAGGAGAATGTATGTATGTGAGTGCTAAAAATGTATGTATGTGAAAGGTGAATGTATGTATGTGCGAAGAGAATGTATGTATGTGAGAGTGAAAACATATGTATGTGAGAGGGCCAGAATGAATAATGTCTTGAAGGGCACCTCATATGTGTGTGTGTGTGTGTGTGTGTGTGTGCATGCGTATTTATATTCATGCCTGTAATCCCAGTATTACAGTCGTAACACAACACTGGATTAGATTTGTAGTATTCTAATCCCCAACTGGGTCGACATCATAATAACAGTGTGTGATAACAGGCCATTTATTCCTGGTATGGATCACTATGACAAGGTTGAGTGGCCTTAAAAAAGCTACTGATGGACACAAACAAGGCAGGTAATGAAATGTCAGCAGTGACTGCACTCACACACTCGTGCCGACACAGATGTGGACGCGTCCGTTCTTCGTTCTTACGAAGGCCTTTGCCGTCATCGTCCAGAATAATAAAAAAACGAAAAATAAATAAATAAATAAAAATGGCTTAGCAGACATTTTCTTGAGCGAAAGCAGAGCCAAGAGAGATGGCATAATAGAAGCATTGCGTGCCAAGGAGACTGAAATAAGGTTGTGTGTGTGTGTATGTGTGTGTGTGTGTGTGTGTGGGTGGTGAGAGGAGTACGGAGTCTCACTCCTTATCAAAAACACATTAGCAGCCGTCAATAGAGCAGAGAGAGGGCTGGTGCTGGCTGATCCAATAAGCACTGATACCTTTCTATAAAGGCCCGCTTATGAAAAATGAAACGGGTCTTTGGTTCGGTGATGTTGTCAAGCGGAGGGGTTGGCTGAGCGTGTCGAGGAGAGCCAGATTTTCGTCCCATCTTTTTCTCTCTCTCTCTCTCTTTCTTTCTCTTGCTCTCTCTCTCTCTCTCTCTCTGCCTCCCTCTCTCCAAAAGCAATTTCCCCCTTTTGTTAGGCCTTTAAATACAATGTGCTGAGCCGAGTGTGAATTTGCATAAACAGCGCTTACACACAGGCCAAACACTTTAATCCTTACCCCAATAGGCAAAAAAGAGAGGGGAAGAAGAGGAATGGAGAGAGAGAGAGAGAGAGAGAGAGGGAGAGAGTGAGGGAAATGTACCGCCAGACAAATTCATTTATTCACTTATTTATGTCTCATTTTTTATTCCTCTGCGTCTACAATGGAACTGAACCGTCTAAATCCTGGTGAATGTTGTTGGACTGGCAAGCAAACGGGCAGTGGGTAAATGAAGAAGACGGGCTTCTGGAAGGATCTTACGCTGCCTGTCAACAACACTGCTGATGACAGCATCATGACTGTCGTCTCCGCCGTTTCTTATGTTTATTTATTTATTTATTTCAATTTATTTCGGTGTCATTGTTTGCACGCTCACAAGCTCGCTGTCAGTCATTAGCGGTGTGTGTGTGTATGTGTGCGTGTGTGTGTTTGGGGGGGGGGGGCAATGAGCATTTGTGGTGTCGTCGGCTTGTCGGGACTGAGAGGACATGCCGAGCGGCTCCGCTGACGGCTGTCTGTCCGTTGTCTGTCCCCCCTTAGCGTCTTCATTAATCTGCCACGCCAATCATCTGTCGTCCACTGACAGCTAACGATTTAAGCACCGTTGTTGGTTTTTGTTTTTTTTTTTTTTCTTTTCTTTTGGGCCAACGTAAGAAGCTGTTGACACCTCATCAGTATTTAGAAAAGAAATAAATAAACAACAATAATAATAGTACACACACACACAGACACACACAAAAAGACAAACTACTGAGATGATCAAGTACCAAGCTGTCCGGTGATGTGCTGTCAGAGTGGCTGTGAAGATGAACGTGACAGGAAGTGATTTATGGTGCGTTTCAGATGCTATGATGTGGGATTTATGATGAGAGATTAATCGCGATAGCACACCAGTTATATCTCCACATGCCTCATATTTATTACCACTGTTCGGCCATTTTGGAGACGTCCAGCGAAAGGCTCAATCTGTTTGTTTTATGGCGACAGGCAGATGTTTGGGATTGGCAGTGTATATCTGAGCTTAGGTTCAGTTTATAGGCCACTGACAGGTGACACACACTGACTGGGCTCAAATTGGAGTCCTCCTTTTATAGCATCCCTGCTGAACACAGGCAGATATGAAAGCCAATGATGACGGAGGGGATGGCAAGAAGATATCAAAACTGAAAAGAAAACAATATAAGTAGGTAAAAAAGGAAGATGAATTGTCAATGTCTAGATAGTTGATTTCCCCCAGTGTGATTTGATTTGATTTGATCCCACATAGATGGCCTGCATTGGACTATAATTACATATTCAGAGCTCTATTTCTAGGTCTCGCATCTCTTTGTTGGATTATCATTCCATCTACCCAGAATTCCTTGCACATCTAAAGAATGTAAAATTAAGATTTTGTCTGCTTCCTGTATTGCTGTACCTCATCTCTGAATATTTCTCTCTCTCACTCTCTCTCTCTCTCTGTCTCCTTTTGTTTCCTCATGTCCCCCAACACTATATCTCTCTATCTTGGCATCTCTCCCTCTCTCCCTCCCTTGCTCCCTCCCTCCTTGCTGACTAGGGGAGCCATATTGAAAGCACAGTGGGACTGGCATGGTGAAGACTGCATGAGCTGCTTTTCTTATTATCTTACAACAGTAAGAGATATCAACAGGACACACTCTGTGTGAGTCACTCTATGTGTGTGTGTGTGTGTGCGCGCGCGCTCTCTTGCATGTGTGTGTTTGTGCATGTGTGTGTGTTCCAGCATGGATGTAGGAGTCCTGGGAAAAGGCCAGGTAGCGGGTGGGCACCAAAGTTCCCTTCAGAGAGAGGCAGCTGTCATGGTGACCTGTCTGTCAGTCTGTCACAGACGCAAATGCAAACACACACACACACACACACATACACAATAATGGTAGGTTTTTGGTTTTTGGTAACACACAATGATGAGGTGTTTTAAAGCCTGAATGCCTTGCTGTCTTCTTAACACAAAAATACCAAAAAATATAACAACTGTGCCAATGCACAGTCTCTCTTCCCTGCCGTCTCCACTGCGGGGAACAAATCCAGGAAGTTCCCTGGGAGGAACCAGCTCTACTAAAAAGACAACAGAGGGGAAGAGAGAGAAAGAGAGAGAGAGAGACAGAGAGGGAGAGAGAGAGAGAGACATCCGCCTTGGTGTTACTGCAGAATGGCAGGAGGATATGAGAGAAAGCTAAGGTACCATGTTAATCCTGCCATAATGAAATCTGCTTTGCTGTGCATGGGAGCGTAGCCTGTTTTAACTATCAGCACACTCTACAAGGTGTGACAGCAGCCATGATGTCATCTGATCTATGCAAACCATGTTACAATGGGCTGGCAGGGACCTCACCACCGAGCCATGAAAGGCCTGGGTGACAGTGATTTGTCTGATGAAGCAGACACTCACACACACACACACACACATGCACATCAAAGCGGCCTGTGCCCTATGCTTCGTCTGACTGTCTTTATACAAACAGTCTGGTTTCTGTTTGAATAACCACCCACACTCGCTTTTTCTCTATAGATCTCTCTCTCTCTCTCTCTGCCACTCTTTCATACATGTCACCCAACCAGTGCACATCAGGAGCACACAGTCGGCGCTTCAATGCTCTAACAATGAAAGCAAGGTCATCTACCGGTGGGCATCCCGTTGCCATGCCAACGAGTTACAATTAATAACCTCTAAACAAACCTCTTCCTCCCACATGTGCTTGTGACTGTGTCTGACGCTGGTCCAAGCTCCTCCAGCTGCATCTGCAGCATCAATAAGTTAGACCTACTGAGATTGGAATTTTCTTTGAATAAATGTTGGTCATTGTATATGAGGGTGTGCTGGGTAAATGTGAGCCTGTGCCATTTCAGAGAGTTCTGTAAATGTCATAATTAAATTGGTGTGTGCATTGCATGTGCATGTGTGTGAGTGTGTGTGTGTGTGAGTGTGTTTGTGTGTGTGTGTGTGTGTGTGTGTGTGTGTGTGTGTGTGAGTGCGTGTGTGAGTGTGTGTGTGTGTGTGTGTGTGTGTTGGGGAGCGGGGGTGGATTGAACAGCATTTAGCACTCTCAGTGGAGAAAAAACAGATGGATAGAACGATGATCTCTTTAGAGACAATGACTCCTCAGTTATGTGAAATACTTTCTCTTTGTGACTGTTGTCCTTATGTTTTCTACACACACAGACACACACACAAATATAAATCATGCAACTCCCAAAGTTTCACTGCAAACTCACACTGTTGTTCTGGTGCGGCTGTCTGACACTACTGCGGTGATTGCATTGTGCTTAGTCATCCACCTAATGTAAATAGACTAGCGGACAGTACCCACACACCTAGTTAGACTCCATTTAGCTATCGACTGGGGGAGCCGCCCTCGCCATCTCTCCCATGATGCTTTTGTTTCGGGTGCAGTGACGTGTGCAATGAGAATTGAACAGGACAGTGTGTAACATAACCGTCCTCTATCAATTCATCTGAGACACTAGGGATCAATACACATCTGACTGAGAACGGAGGGAACACATCTGACTGAGAACACACACACACACACACACACATACAGAGAGAGAGAGAGAGAGAGAGAGAGAGCGAGAGAGAATGTTTGTGAGTTTGTCATTGTGATATTCTGTGTTGCCCTGGGACATTTGGGCGCATGCATGTCTATGTGTGTGAGGGAGCATTGCATTGATTGTGAGCGTGTGTGTGGGTGTGTGAGTGTGTGTGTGTGTGTGTCTGCCTGTGTGTGCCTATGTGAGCGTATGTTTGTGACTATGTGTTTATGTGTCCCTTGAGTGTGTATTTGTGTTGTGTGTGAGTGTGTCATATCTAGATGTATATGTGTGTTTCTCCATGGATGAGTGCCTGTGTTCCAGTGACATCAGCTGACCCGTGATGTGTGTTTCCTTCCCCTCAGGAGAGTCACTCCACCGAGAATCACACACTTGATGTTTCACACATGCTATCTCTCTCTCTCTCTCTCTCTTCCACACACACACACACACACACACACACACACACACACACTTGCATATGCATAGGTTCCTTTCCATTACGCCCGGTGAGCACATCTCTAGGAACCCCTAGGCCATACCTCTCCTTCTGTCCTCAAAGATTCACCAGGAACACACACAAACACACACACACACAAATACACACACACACACAAACACACACACACACATACACAAGGTGTCTACCAAGGGTCGACCTTATTTGTGTTTGTGTGTATTTTATTTTTATATTTTTTTTAAACATCTGACAAAGTCTTACAAGGCATTCATGCATGGTCACTACACTCATTCATGTTTTCTCTTTATCTGTCTCTATTTCACTCTCCCTCTCTCTCTCTGTCTTCCTCTTACACACACACACTTCTTCTTTAGTCATCCCTGTTCCCCTCTTTCCTCTCATCTGTCTTGGTATCTGTCTGCCACACTTATTTTTCCTCTGTTTGTTTTGCATTTGTGAGCCTGATATGCTTAACCATGGAAACAGTGCTTCCTACAAAAAAAAATGCAAAACTAAACAAACCAAAAACTAAGCAAACCTTCCAAAGAGGAGAGAAAAAAAATGGATCAGAGACCACAAAAAGAGAAAAAAAACAGAAAGGAAAATAAATAAATAAATGATGAAAACCAACTCCTTTCAGGCAGCCATTTTAGCTCGACGGCGGCTTTTTTGGGGGTCGCCATGGGAACAGACGAGATGAGGAGAAGCCCGCTCTTGCTCTTGCTCTTGCTCTTGTGACCAGTGTGACGGGGTCAGTAAGTGTGGAGAGGGATTGAATAGGACGCACAAACAGCTGCCTTTTACCGCTTGCACACTGGCTGAATGGAGGCAATCAGACTTGGAGGCAATGGAGGCGGCTCACTAGGGTACTGTGTGTGTGTGTATGTGTGTGTGTGGGGGGGGGGGCTGGGGGGGGGTGGGGGGTGAGGCAAAGAAGGGAAGAAGGGGGTCCTTGGGAAGTGTTGGTCAGAAAAGGGTCACTGTGAAGGAGGGTTGTGTGTGTGTGTGTGTGTGTGTGTGTGTGTGTGTGTGTGTGTGTGTGTGTGTGTGTGTGTGTGTGTGTGTGTGTGTGTGTGTGTGTGTGTGTGTGTGTGTGTGTGTGTGCAAGAGAGCAATCTGGGTGGACAGAGCAAAGCCACACATAGCCAGACATGGCACAGCATGCCACTGGGCCGACTGGGGCTGACTGCAGCCACTACAGTAACCCCTCCCCTTATTTCTGTCCCTTCCTCCTTCTGTCTTTCTTTTAATCTCCCACTGTGGCACACACACACACACACACACACACACACACACACACAGGCGCAGACACACACACACACACACACACATACACACACGCACACATGGCCTGAGCTACTGTTTTACAGACCTTATTGCCAGGGTGTTTTTCCAGACATTTTAAGATCTACTAAAATCAGGTGGCAAACTCACAAACCCAGCAAACACATAGCTACAAACTAACCCAGATGTGTGTGCAGTGTGAGGTGGGTCAGACCACAGCTCGAATCACAATCAGTTTCACTTCCAGGACCGCTTGCCATTTTGGACCCTCCCAACCGTCACAGTGAGTGAGCTATGGTATGCTCTGTGCTGCCGAGCACAGTCCACAGCAACCTGTGAAGCCCTGACCACAACGGACGGTGTGTGACGCCCTGTGTGTGTGTGTCAGAGAGAGAGAGAGAGAGAGAGAGAGAGAGAGAGAGCTGCTGCCTCACTCCAGTTAGCTTGCAATCTCTGATACACAGCTGTGACCGCCTGACCCACAGACACAGGTCACCGCTTCAAAGAGTCTGTCTTTTTTTCCTTGCTCTGCACACACAAGCACACACACACACACACACACACACACACACACACACACACACACACACACACTATGGAGCCCTTTGGCCAGTTGGATGACTGGGTTCTGTCACCAGCACAGCCACCCAGTGACACACTGCACCAGTGACTTAGGCAGTGGGGGTGGCAGCCAGTGGGAAAAGGCATTTGTTCTTTTTTTCCTCTCTCTCTCTTTCTTTCTTTCTCTCTTTCCCTATCTATCTATCTATCTATCTATCTATCTATCTATCTATCTATCTATCTATCTATCTATCTATCTGTCTCATTTGTTTGTCCTGTCTTTGCTTTTAGTCAAAGAAATATTGAGACAGACAGACACACACCAAGAAGGATAGATAGATAGATAGATAGATAGATAGATAGATAGGTAGATAGATAGAGAGAGAGAGAGAGAGAGAGAGAGATAGACAGACAGACAGACAATCTGTCTCATTTGTTTGTCCTGTCTTTGCTTTTAGTCAAAGAAATATTGAGACAGACAGACACACACCAAGAAGGATAGATAGATAGATAGGTAGATAGATAGAGAGAGAGAGAGAGATAGACAGACAGACAGACAAATAGATAGATAGATAGATAGATAGATAGATAGATAGATAGATAGATAGATAGATAGATAGATAGATAGATCATCTCTCAGTCCTCTGTCCATCTCTCTCTGGAGCACATGGGAAGGAGAGGGCATACTGACCAGGCATCCCAGCTATGTAGAGGGTGGAGTGGGCTTGACTAACCGCAGGCAGACACACACACACACACTGTCACACACACACACACACACAACTCCTTCCCACCCTTGACCCCTGACCTCACTCTTCTGCCTCATGGGGGCACTACTGTCATCCGCCCCCAACCAAAACACACACAACAGACTGCCCTTCAACCTGAATGAGGACGATGAGGATGAATGATGGCTCATTGAGAGACAGACAGGGAGTGAGAGAGAGAGAGAGAGAGAGAAAGAGAGAAAATGGCTACAGATAGAGTTGACTTTTATAAAAGTAAACCTTTCCCACTAAAAGCATTAAATATTATAGTATTATTAAATAATATAAGTACTTCACACCCAATGATTTTACCAGATTAGATTTAACTAGTCAATATGCATCAAAGAGAAAGGAAGGCCCTTATATTGCCCAGATATTGAGCAAAGCATTAAAAAAAAAGAAAAAAAAGAGAAAGAAAACAAAGTTGAAAAGGGAAAAGGGATAGTCCACAGAGACAATGGATGTTTTTTCTTTTTTTTTTCTTTTTTTAGTCCTCTTTTTTTAGGCTGTCTCATGGAAGCTATGGAAGCCTGCAGCCTGATCATACAGAAGAGGTGTTTTAGAAATCAGCCCAGCCAAGAAATGTTGGATCACTAACACACACACACACACACACACACACACACACACACACACACACACACACACACACACACACACACACACACACACACACACACACACACACACACACACACACACACACGCACATACACACAGACACACACACACACACAGTTAAGGTCAGTACCTGGGAGAGGAGCACAAACATAGAGGGTTCTCAAACACCACACTCATCATGTCAACAAATCTTTGAGCTCCAAGCACAGGTGCAGCCAAATACTACACACCAAATACAAAACCAAGCCCATATCATCAAAGCCCAGTTGGGTTCTCAAATATTGAAGTCAGACTCTGGTAAATGCCTTTTGTGATGCTAACAACCAATGGAGTGTTGCATCAGAAGATCTCAATTTGACTCCTTTGGCCTGATCCACACCAATCCTTTAGGCACGTTAGCGGTCAGGGCAGGACATGGTTTGTTCTGGCGGCTTTCGCCCTTTGATGGGATTACATTGTCCTCACGGGCAGTCGGTAAGAGGGACGCGCGGGCAAACAAAAGATGAGCCCGATAAGTCCCCTGATCCGGGGATCTGTAAGTGGATTTGATGGGGGCCCCTGGTTCTCCTGCATCTTGGCCATATGTTCAGATAGTCCCCCCCCCCCCCCCCCAACACACACACACACACACACCACATACAAACACACACTCACACACACACACACACCACCCCAACACACACACACACACACACTGATGACTAGCGAGTGGAGCTGGCTGGAGGGCAAGTGCAGATTGGAGGGATCTGTCTGCTGTGGTTAGGTATCACTTCATTCACCCGCAAGCCGCAGCAACGCCAACTGTTGAGGTTATGGCAACGACCTGCGGAAATGAATGCTGTTTCATCCGTGCGATTCTTTATGAAGTAAATAAGAAGCTAGCGGCTTAATCACTATAAACATAATTATTCAAAAGCAGTGCACACTGTTTTTCAATGCAACTGATTGAAATTGAGCCTCCACCAAACACTTTTTTATAGGTCTTTGCATATGTTTGTTTAGTTGCTTGTCTAGAAAGTGGTTTATTAATTAGATTTGTTTGTTCAAAAATACAGGACTTAAGGTGCACTTCAGGTAAATGCCTGTTGCTGTGCTTGTTGCCTATGGGAAATTGAATCAGTTGGAGCAAGAGTGCAAATGCATGAGAGTATGTTTCTGTGGATCTATATAAGCAGCGGGTGCAGCACAAACAGCAGGAGTCATGACTGAGATCCCTATAACAACATAAGAAACTGGCCAGGACCCAACAAACACACAGACAAGGCACAAACATTAACACACACTCACACACACACAAACACACACACAACAGAGTCAAGGCTAGACACAAACACACACACACACACACACACACACACACCAGTTACTCCAGCACTCCATCCACTTGCGCCATGGCCTAGGGAAGAACTGTGGCAGAACAACTAATCTTTTTCCTTAGGAAAGACCAGGAATCGATAGCTACAGATGGTGAAACAGCGAATCAAATATCCCACATCTTTAGAGATGCCTGTCTCCAGCTTCCCCCCAAACCTCTCGATTGCCCTGAGCAAAGGGGTGAGGGGTGTGTGTGTGTGTGTGTGTGTGTGTGTGTGTGTGGGGTGAGGCAGGGTGAAAACTGAACGATTTACACCTCTATGATTGTGAGTGTGTGTGTGTGAGAGAGAGAGAGAAAGACAGAGAGAGCAAACAAGGAGGGGAAAATACAAATAAAATACATCAAGATAAACAACAAAGAAAGAGACAACCAGATGGAACAAAGGCACCTTACTCAATGAATGATAATCAACAGATCAACGAAGGATGGCGTCCATTGTATTGTTTTACCTAAGACTGATTCATATTCTACAGTGCTTTTTGTGTTTTCTCCAAAAACTCTCTACAGAGAATAGGTCTTTATCCTATGACAGACCTTGTGACATGGAGCAGCCTGCGAGCTGTAACACACAGTGTGTGTGTGTGTGTGTGTGTGTGTGTGTGTGTGTGTGTGTGTGTGTGTGTGTGTGTGTGTGCGTGTGTTTATGTGTGTGTGTGTGTGTGTGTCTGTGTGGGTGTGCTTCTGTTTGATGGCACAGTGAGTCATTTTTCACAATCATGCAGTGACAGCAACACACTCCCAGCTATGTGTGACCGTGACCTCAGCGAAGCCATGTAGATATGAAAAGGTCAAAAGGTCACAAGGTCAGAACAGTGGTTTGTTTTGATGGAGAGGTCATTTAAAGCGGCAGCTTTTACCGCTTGCTTAGGTAGGGTTCCACATGCACAAACTACACACAAACACTGTTCACGGAGCAACACTAGCAGGGGATAAACTTGCAACTAAATAATGACATGTTAATAGCAGGAAATAAGACTGTAACTCAACAATGTCATGATGATTAATAATTCTGTATGATCACATAATTATATTGAAGTTCACAATGGGCACTCATTGATTGCCCTTGTGTGTATGCAGTGTGGCCCTGTTGGCTCCAGTAGGAGTCAGCAGAGTTGTTCCTGTCCTGGGGAGTGTCCTGTCACAGCAGATGCCTACAATGCCCCTGCAATCCCTGCAGTCTAGGAGTCTTGAAGACCAGCAGGCACCTACTTACAAAGGTGCTTCATTCAGCTTAGAGATGTGAGGCTTGAGTTCACACACACACACGCACACACACACACACACACACACACACACACACACACACACACACACACACACATACATTCAGCTTAAGCAGAGCCAGAGAGCATTTAATACCTATATGGGATGACCATATCTGTGACTCTGCACCTGCAAAGCCCAGGACTGACAATACAGCAGATTCACATTCAGAAGACTGCCACTCAAGTCAGCAGCAACTCGTGCAAAAATACACACAAACACACACACACACACACACACAAGCCCACTTATCCACAGAGAAAAGGGAAAAATAAATGAGGTGGTGGTCAAAATAAATGTGTGTGCATGTGAGTGTGTTATTATTATTTGTGTGTGTGTGTGTTGTATCTATGTACCTGCCTGAATGTTTGTGCATAGTGTCTTGTGTGCATTTGCGTGTGTGTATGTGTATGTGTATGTGTATGTATGTGAGCGCATGTGTGCACACGTGCATGTGTGTGCGTAAGTGCGTGAGTGTG
>JAIFZK010000006.1:17752500-17757500 GCA_027481765.1 Tenualosa thibaudeaui | reverse complement strand
GGCCTCAGTATGGGTCTGGTCATTTGGATGGGGTGCTACAGCGGTCAAGTGGTAGGACTGATAAGGCTGGATCCCCTGAGCTAACCACAGCAGGCCATCGGAACGATAAGGAGCTCACTCCATCACCAGCAGGCACACAGGAGAGGAAATACACATGTGCACGAGGAGAGGACGGGGGTGGGGGGTGTTGATGGGGGTGGGGGTACTATACAAGTGCGCGCACACACATATACACACACACACACACACACACACACACACACACACACACACAAGAGGCACACTCTTGCTCTCCCACTGCCTTTCATTCTTTCTCCCCCTCCTCCTCAACTCCCACAAACACAGTCACAAACAACACTCTCACATGCCCACACTGCATTCTGTTCTCCACCTCCTCTCTCTCTCTCTCTCTCTCTCTCTCTCTCTCTCTCTTGATCTTTCTCTCCCCCTCTCTGCTTTAACATCCTTTTAGAATCATGTGTTCTGTACTTTAGTCTCTCCTGCAAATGCTGTTTTCAGCATGTTTGTGCCATTTCACACAAAAGCACAAGCAGCAGCAGCAGAGTAGAGCTGTCGCCTCAACCGTCCTCACACACACACACACACACACACACACACACACACACGCACGCACACACACACGTCCACCCTTTTAGCTGAGAAGCACAATTATGAGTGCACTAAACTGCACAGCAAAAAATACCAGTATTTACCTACAGGGACAGAAAACAGAGCAAGCGAGAGAGATAGAGAGAGAGAGACTGTGCTGGTATAAATATAAACTTAGTGATTAGGCTCAAGGAAAGCAAACTGCCTGGGATATCAATGGGCATGGAAAGGTGCTTCTCTTGCGATTTCAGTCCTCTTTATCAGCAGGGTAAAAAAGAGAGGAAAAAGCAAAATGAATTTCCTCCCTGCAGACATGTTGGCAGATAGGGATTGTACACCTGTGTGTGTGTGTGTGTGTGTGTGTGTGTGTGTGTGTGTGTGTGTGTGTGTGTGTGTGTGCATGTGCGTGTGTTCCCATGGAGGAGGAGGGGAACCATGAGCAAAATAAATCAACTAAATAAATCAATAGTAACAGACAGGTGCTTTTTAGAAGGCCTCCCGCTCTCCTCGGATATGGATTATAACACACACACACACACACACACACACAAGCCCAGAAAAGCTCACTCTCAGTGACAACAAGATATGACTTAAACACACACACACACACACACACACACACACAAACACAGTATAGCACCTTGCATCTGGCACTGTGTCCATATACATAAGCAGCCAAGGCTGACCACACTTGAGAGAGTCTAATGGAAAAGAGTGCCAGGCTCAATAATACAAGGTGCCCCTGACCACCAAATACAAAACCACAGCATCCTGACTCAAACCACAACACCACTCACTGGGCTCTACACACACACACACACACACACACACACACACACACACACACACACATACGTCCGCCCTTGCAGCCCTCAATTAGCTGCCACTGTGCTTGGCCAGGCACACACGCTGACACAGACTCAACACTAAGCCTTTCACATCTTCCATGTCCATCCTGGGACAACAACAGCAACAGCAACAAAGTAACAACAACAGTGTGAAAAGCCGTTATTTGCACACATTGACACACATCCCGTAACACTGCAGGGCAGACAGTTGCCACTTTGTTCCAGCCTTAAAACAGGCCCAACCAACTTCACACACTACACACAGACACACACACACACACTCTGCACAGATCACTATCACACAGTATAGGGGAGAGCACACAACGCCCTGTCCTCATTCTGGAGTGAGTGTAATTGCAAGGAAAATGGTAATCTGTGCCAGGCAAAGAGGTTAAAGCAGGGTGTGACATTAACATGCGACACTGTATGTCGCAAAAGGTGATGAGACACTTGACATAACTCATTTACACAGAAAAAAATCACAAGCTATTAACAGGAAGAACACACTAAATGTCTTAAAGTCTTTTTTTTTTTTTTTTTGTCCTCTTTGGCTACACTCGGAGCAGTATTCAATTACCTGCTCAATCAGTCTCAATTACTGTGGGCTTAGTGGGTTTAAAACTATCTCTCTCATCCACAACCACACACACACACACACACACACACACACACACACACACACAAACACACACACACACACACACACACACACACTGTTTGAGAGAGATGTGGGTGGAGATGTGTGTGTTTGTGAGAGTTGCTGGGTGTGGGTGTGCATCATGTGCTCAGAGAAATTGTGTGTGTGTCTGCGACTTTTTGCACCAAAGAGAAAATCATTGATCTATGTCTATATATTACTAGTGTGTTGTGTTTGTATGTGTGTGTGTGTGTGTGTGTGTATACTTTGAGGTAACTGACCAGCAAAGGCCCAGGAACACCCTGCTGGGTTTCCTGTGCCCAGACTACCGTTTCCATGGCAATGCTCACTGCAAATCTCAGCAGGATTGAAGATGAACAGAGATCCAGATTGTGTGTGTGTGTGTGTGTGTGTGTGTGTGTGTACCTGAGTATATTCACAGCATGTCTAAGCATACCAAGTAAGAGTTCGCAAGTGTATGTGCTTGTTCCGTGGAGTGACTCCTCACTTCCCAGCACACAACTCAACAACAATAACAACAACAGCAACAGCAACGACTCTGTGACTCCTGCAGCAGGAACACCATGGCCTCTTGTGCCCATCACTACCATAGCAACCCCCCTCCCTCACCAAAGGTCCTTTAGCCTAGGAGGCCCAGGGGATGTCCACTAGCGACAAGGGAGTCGTCTTGCCACCTGCCTGACCCTACATATCCCCCCTCCAACCACACACGCACGCGCACACACACACACACATACACATGCACACACACACCTCCAGCCTAGTCTCCACCTCCCCTCCTCATCCACAGCCAGCCTCTCCCCTGTGGTGCTTCAGCCCTGCACTGGGTCAGCTCTACCCAGCAGTAAACAACCTCATCTGGCCAGAGGGGATTCACCATGCCCATCCCCTCCACTGGTCCCCAACCAGTCTCCTCGTCCCCTGGTCCCCAACCATTCTCCTTGTCCCCTGGTCCCCAACCAGCCTCCTCGTGCCCTGGTCCCTTTTCACCTCCTCGGCTGGAGAGAGGTTGGAGGTCAATCACATAATCTATTGGGTGCCATTAACAATGTTTCGCACATCTCTCTCTCTCTCTCTCTCTTGGGCCTGGAGGGGGAGCCATCATCTGACTAAATGAAGCTGTAGATCTGTGAGTGAGTGAGGGATGCAGAGGCGAGTTGGAGTAGAGCTGAGCCATTTGTGAAGTGCCTACTCCTCCCCTGCATTAGCCTCAGACAGGCTCGCCTCTGCCACCACCACCGCTGCTTTAAAAATGCATTAGCTTGTAGTAGACCCTCTTTCACCAGTTCTTTCACCACACTCACACATACACACACACACACACACACACACACACACACACACAGACAGACAGACAGACAGACACTGTGTTTCATACACTAACAAATACACATCTACACACAAACGCATACACACACACATTGTGTCTCGTACGCTAACACATGCACATGTACACACACTCGCACAGACACAGAAACACTTGTAACACATGCATGCAAACTCGCCCAAGTACGATCTCCATTCTTCAAATACATTTGGATTAATTATTCATGTTTCACATTCCCCCTAATCAAACAAATTGAAATAAAGTGGTTTCTGATTTCCGACTGGGAGCAACACACATTACACACACACACACACACACACACACACACACACACACACACGATCTCTCCTCCTGCTGCGGCCAGCCGAGGGGTTTGGGATGACATCACAGTTTCACACCCCTCTCTCATTTCCTGTTTCGGAGGTTGCGGAGAGGAAGGCGAGGCCTGGTGTCCATAACCTTTTTAAAAGCCCCAATTGGAGCACATTAGGCTGTAATGCTTGCCGCTCCTTCCCCGAAACCACAGAAACACGATCCTGCCACTTGCCCTGCCTACCCACCCTCCACTCAGTAATGAGATTAGAAAGGAAAGGGGGTCTCATATTCTCAACGTACCACCAAAGGAGAAAGAGAAAGAGAATGAGAGAGAGAGAGAGAGAGAGAGAGAATTAAAGGGAGAGAGAGTTAAAGAGAGATAGCGAAAGAGAGGGTGAAAAGTAGATGGGATGTATATAGAGAGGGGGAGGCAGAGAGAAAAGGAAGAGAGAGAGGTGAGGAGGAGCAGGAGGAGGAAGAGGAGGAGAAGATTGGGAGAGAGGAGGATCTCGTTCTCCAAGCAGAACAGAGTGAGCTTTGGCAGGGAGTCTACACACACGGGGGGATGGAGGCGGTTAGGGAGAGGTGGAGGTGAGGATGCCCCCAGGAGACGGAAGGGAAGGAGAGAGAGAGAGAGAGAGAGAGAGAGAGAGAGAGAGAGAGAGAGAGAGAGAGAGAGAGTGGCCTGGGGGAAGCCACCTAGAGGGAGCGATGGAGCAGAATAACAGCATAACTGAGAGACCTCTGGGTGCTACGGACGACAGGCAGAGAAGGACAGACATGAGGCGTGAAGAGTGAACAAAGAGATTTAAAAAAAAAAACAGTGAGTGCACAGAATGACTCTTTCTGAAAAAAAAAAAAAGATAGAGGATTGTTTCTAACATTGTGCTGTGTAGAGTATCAAATCACACACACACATACACACACACTGCCATATCTGATCTATCAAGTGAAACACACTACTGTTTGGTTATGGATGAAGATCCGGTATAGCTCTCCCATGGCCACATACTATGATGACATGATCTCCTGCTTAGTGAAACCACTGTGTGTGTGCGTGTGTGTGTGTGTGTGCGCGTGTGTGTAGTTCTGAGTTGTGAGCTCAATTACATGGAGGCATTACACCATTACACTAGATTCACAATTATGCTGTGGCACAACACAGAGTGTACTACATCTGTCACAGGACCTGGCACAGGACAGTCCTGGGATGTTCCCCCTCCTGATGCTGACACACACATAC
>JAIFZK010000006.1:17742500-17747500 GCA_027481765.1 Tenualosa thibaudeaui | reverse complement strand
GCCTGACAACAGCCCAGCTGTTTACTGAGATCCTCGCTCTTTTTCTGCCTCCTCCTCCTTCACTCTTGCGCTTGGCACTGCCTCTTTTTGGCTGGGCTCTGGGTAGGGTGGGGTGAGGTGCCATGTGTGTTTGTTTGTGTTCTTGTTTGTTTTGCCTGTGTGTGTGTGTGTGTGTGTGTGTGTGTGTGTGTGTGTGTGTGTGTGTGTTTGTTTGTTTGTTTGACAGAACCATTAGCAGCAGACTGATGCCATCAAGAGATCTGGCTGTGAGTAGCAGATACTGAAGAGGGATAAGAACATCAGCACATAAGCACACATGCAAATATAATACCAGCACAGTCCCACAGTCCCACAGACCCACAAACCCACGCACACACACACACACACACACACACACACACACACACACACACATACACACACACACACACACACACCATTTACAGAGCCAGTGGCATGGTTGGTTATGTGGGCACTCAGCGGGACGCTGCAGTAACCCAGTGCTAGGGGGGTACACAGAGATGTGAATGTGATGTGTTACTACTCCCTCTCCCTCTCCCTCTCCCTCTCTTTATCCGCTCTCCCTCTCCCCATGTTTCTCTCTCACCTCACTGCCTATGGTCGGCCAGCGGGTAGGCTGTGAGCATCGTCTCTGTCACTCGTGATCGCCATTACTCGTGGCCCAGAGGCTGGCAATGCAAGGCTTTATAAGTCACATCCAGCCATACACACACACACACACACACACACACACACACACACACACACACACAGACACATACACACAGACCACAGACATGCACATACACACACACACACACACACACACACACACACACACACACACACACACACACACACACACACACACACACACACACACACACACACACACACACACACACAGACATGCACACACACACAAAAGCCCATCAGCCAGATCCCACTTCCCAGCCCATCATTCTAGACCTGATGCTCATGCTACGTGCATTTCTCCTGCTTTTCCCTCAGTCTCCGCGCACCACTTTCTCTCTCTCTCTTTCTCACTCTCTCTGTCTCTCTCTCCACCCTCCATCTCTCCCTAAAGGAATCAGCCCATGTCCCTGTTCTTTGAGGCTGCCACATGCTGTCGGTAAATATTAGAATGACAGCATTTGGTACAAGATAGACTGAATTTGTGAACTGGCAGCTAACTCTAACAGATGCAGGCATATGGAAGCAAAACTTCCTCACCCTTATCAGTTAGCATTAGCTGCTGTTTCACTATTTGGTCTATATGGCACCAAATCTGTCATTCTCGTACCCATCAGCACTCGACAGTGTAAAAGAACAGAGCTATGAGTTGATTTACAGGATATCCAAGAACAACTTTATGACCATGAGTGTTATATTGCCTTTGTACAACAGTCCCACTGCCAACTAACAAAGTTTTAAGACATCAAATTGTATCTTCTACCATTTAGTTTTCATTTCTGTTCATTCATCCTCTGTCCCCCAAAAATAGTTCAGAGGCTTAGTTTTGCGTCTCCCGTTCAAATCCCAAAGCGACGCAAAAGTTAATCAATGGCTTGATTGAATGAAACGTTCATATCAATCAACTCAATGGAAAATGTGGAGTGATTATTAGTATAGTACTATTAGTATATTGTGGAACATCTGCATCTCGTCCAATCTCTCTCTGAATGCCATCACTCTGCAACTCAATCCCTGACCTTTCTCTGTCCGATGTCTGTGTTCAACTACTTTTTCACAAATACACACACACACAGGTATGCATGCACACGCACCAAGCACACACTCCTAAACATGTTTTGATCAAAGTGGTGCTGCAGTGCAGTGTGCGTTGGGTCGGTCCAAGATCATTATTGGAGGGGCTGGTTGTGAAGAGAATGATAAGGGGCTGGTTTTCTCACCCCAGGGGTCGGCTTTCTTCTCCGGTACAGGCACAGGCTACTCAAGGGAATCAGAGATGTCAGCATTGATCCTACGCACATGTACACACACGCACACACAACACAAGGGCATGATGCAACATGCATACGCCTGCGGAGAAACACACCTGCAGACACAACACACACACAAACACACACACACACAAACTCAATCATCCTCTACCCTGCTCTGTACTTCACCATCATGCCTTCTCAAACAGAATAGACACACACACACACACACACACACATACACAACCTTACACACACATGCATGCGCACACACACACACACACACACACACACACACACACATGCATGCATGCAAGCGCACACACACACACACACACACATACACACACACACACACGCATGCATGCACACACACACACACACACATACACACACACTCACCTTCATCCCCACATAAAGCCCTCCACCTCTATAGCATCCACTCCATCATCACGCCATTAACCCCCATCTCTCCACCACACTCATTCTGACCTTTAGCCCATCACACCATCTCTTTCTCTCTCTCTGCCTCACTCTATTTTCTCTCTCCCCATCTCTCTCCATTCATATCATATATTTTTTGTCTCTCTCCTACTGCCATCTCTCTCTCTCTCCCATATGTCCATCTATTTTCTCTGTCTCTGTCTCTGTGCAATCTTTCCCCATCACCTCCATTAACAATGTCTCTGTCTCTTTCTCTTCCGCTCCACTCTCACCACTTTCACTAAGCCTGCCTTCCCCACCAATTACCTCATCACACACACACACACACACACACACAGACACACATACACACACACACACACACACACAGACACACACACACACACAGACATGCACGTGCGCGCGCACACACACACACACACACACACACACACACACACACACACACACCTCCAATGTCAATTTTGGAGTTCCCCGTCACCTAATTGTCCCCTTGTCTCTCTCAGCAGCTACACTGTTATCACTCTATCTTATGATCACTCCTCCTGTCTTCCTACGCTTCCTCCTCCTTTTCTATGCCCCTCTTTCCACCTCTCACTCCCTTGTCTTCCCACAGGCCTCACACACACACACACACACACACACACATACACACCCCAATGCGCATGTGCGGACACGCACATCCATTTCTATTAGAGAGAGGAAATGAGTGCATTAGGACATGGAGGGAGAAAGAAAGAGTGGGAGGGAGTGTGTGTGTGTGTGTGTGTGTGTGTGTGTGTGTGTGTGTGTAAGAGAGAGGAAGCAGCCCACCCTATTCCCTTCGCACACACCTCCCACCCAGAAGGGAAGCAGAACTGGAGTAATAGTATTACTCTCCATTATCTGGGAGCGATTATTGCATTTAGTAAGAAGAGGGGGAACGAGAGAGCACACACTAGCGAGATATGTAAAGAGGGGAAGAGAAAAGAGGAGAGGAGAAAGGCAGGGATGAGAAGGAGAGGGAGGCAGGAGAGAGAGAGGAGAAGAAAGAAGTGGGTGGAGTGCAAAGATGAAAGGATGCACAAAGAAATATGAATAGAGGAGAAAAGAGAGAGAGTGTTCTTGATGTCTACCAGGTTGCCAGGTCGAATGTCTGTATACTCATCTCTAGGGTAACACAGCAATTTCTCATGCAGGGTCTGACCCTCATTTGCTTTGGATCAGATACATCTGGGCCAGATCAGAGCCAGGCCAGAGCCAGATATCGGGCCGATCTGGAGTTCTGCTACAGCTGCAGAGCTGGCCAAAACAGCTGCTAGCCGCTAGTCTAGAATATGAGATGTGCTTGTGTGAACTATCTGTGTGTGTGTGTGTGTGTGTGTGTGTGTGTGTGTGTATCCTCTGTCCTCTGTTGAGTAGCTGAGTCTAAAGACAGTCTGGATTGCACTCACCAGACAGCAGGCCAATCCATCCCCTGTCTCTCCCTGATCTCCATCACATCACTTCCCATCACAATAATCTTCATACTGTACTTTACTACAGTGATGGTATACCTCTATTTGTAAAATCTATTTAACCCCTCAGATCCTTTTTTTGCTTTTCTTACTGTTCTCTTTATCACAGCCATTAACCAGTGTCCTTGCTCACACTCGACATGATCACATCTCTTTAGTGTGCATCTCGTCCTCGTCTGTCTTCATAGGAGTGGAAGGCGATGGAGGAACACAGAAGAACAGTCTGCCTCAGGCCTTGTATCAATAGAGAAGCAGCACTAGGCAGGGCAGCTGCAAATGTCAATGCCAGTTCAAACTCAACATGTCTGAATTGGGCAAGATGTCTCAGCAGGCAAGGCAAAAAAAAAGAAAAAGAAAAAAGAAAATCAAGAGACTCTGGTGAGCATGATAAAAAAGAGGAAAACATCTCAACAAATGGATGTGAAGCCTTTCTCTCCTCTCCTATGCTCTAGGCCGCTCCTCTCTGCCGGTTTGCTATTGAATAAGACACAGTGTTAAAGGTGCCCTGCTATTTATCTATATGATATTTCAAATTGTTCTCCGAGGTCTCCAAAGATGGTATGTACCTTTAGTTGGATTGAAAATGGTCCAAGGAGACCTTAACAACACTATATGTAACCTATTCAAAAAGTCCTAGAGTAAAGTGCCTCATTTTGAATGGGCTTATTATATGAGTTTGCTAATGTCAGGATTGCAAGGGATGAAGAACTACAAGTGTTGAAATATTACATTTCAGAGGAAATGAGGGTAGACATAGACTATGATAAGCACATCCACCCAATTGCTTGGAGACTGTAAACAGGCTCTTCGTAATGGTAAGCCTGTAATTTGTAGGGTTTCACACTAGCCACCATAACCAGATAACTGCTTTGTTACCGCAAGGTTACAACCACAGGTTAAAACTTACGAAGCCTGTTGTATTTGCCAAAGTTGACAAGTCATTCTTTTTGAAACCTGGACACAGAAATAATAAGAGACTTCCTCAAAAAATTCACTGCAGCCTTTTGCCCCTAACCCCAACCTCATTCGGTGTATACTAAACACAAGACAAAAACAAGAGTCAAAAATTTGATCAAGTTTTCAAAATGGCCTAATTCCTAGATTTATTTCTTTCCGA
>JAIFZK010000006.1:17707500-17710000 GCA_027481765.1 Tenualosa thibaudeaui | reverse complement strand
AAGAGAAGAGAATTCTGAGCTGAAGGCAGCAGTAAAGTACAAATGCTCTCTGCATGAAAATGAACCTCAATTGAATGTGTAAACACACCACTAAAATAAATAAACAAATAAACAAATAAATAGATAACTGACAAATAAATAAATTAGAAGGAGCTCTGGCAACAATTCATGCATAGCCAGTGATGCAGAGGGCTTACACACACACACACACACACACACACACACACACACACACACACACACACACACACACACACACACACACACACACACACGCACACACACGCACATACTGCTCTCTTCCGTCATAGAGCTAATCAAAGGCTAAGAGAAGGATAACAGATAAGCAGATAAATACCAAAAAAAAAAAAAAATAAAACACGAATAAGAGGGGGAGAGAGAGAGAGAGAGAAGCAACCTCTTACATTACTACATTACACCCTGTGAAACTACTAATTATAGCCAAACAATAATTAAATGAATACATGACAAATTCCTTTGTGATCCCTGTTACACCTCTGTCCTTATGTGTGTTTACACACTCCTGACTCCTGCTCCCAAACCATGGGCCTTAGACAGTGTTGATAGGTGTGATGAGGCCCCTTGGTACAGGTGCCAACAGCAGCAGCAGCAGCGGGCACTGTAGTGGTGGCATCTGGCTGCTCACTGTGAGCAAGTCTGGGCCTGTGGTGGAGGTAGAGATGGTATGGAGGGGCTGGAGGTATTAATGTGGGAAGACAGGTGAAACCAGTCTTGGTGACTCTAGGATCTCTTCCAGTAGGTGATTACAATCACTTGAAACAATCTCAGTGTTACAGTAAAGAAGTGTGTGTGTGTGTGTGTGTGTGTGTGTGTGTGTGTGTGAGAGAGAGAGAGAGAGATTTGTCTGTGCCTGTCTCCATGTTTGTGTGTGACTGTGGTTTATTGTTCCTGTTTAGTGCTGCCAAAGACAACAAGCACTTCAAAGCCAATGGTATGTACCTTCTCCTCCATGTATGTGTGTGTGTGTGCGTATGTGTGTGTGTGTGTGTGTGTGTGTGTGTGTGTGTGTGTGTGTGTGTGTGTGTGTGTGTGTGTGTGTGTGTGTGTGCAGTGAACAGTGGGCAGGTACGTCTCACACTACAGTGAACAGCGGGTCGGCTCCTAGTCAAGGGGTTCCGCTGAAAACAAACGCAGCCTGACAACTTCGCCAGGCAACAAGATTTTCTGCATGTTCTACCAGGCATCGACAACAGTGGCTGTCCCTGACTGTCAGTCAAAACATCTATACAAACAAACAAGGGAAAAAAAAAACAAACCAAAGCACTTACACACACACATATACACACACACACACACACACAGACTTGCCCCTTTTTTTCTTTTTTTTTCCTACACAGACAGCCCTGTCACCTTGTAGAGAGGGCCTGTTGTTCTGCCCTGGCTGTTGGCTTTGTGTGACCCTTTGTTTGGTTGTAAACAGCGGCTCCAGACTGCAATGCAGAGACAGGCTGGACCCCCAAAACACAGCAGTCAAATGGGACAGACCAGTCTTACAGCAGCCTCTATAATGGCCAATAGTTAACTGAACTCAAACAGACACAAACAGACACACAAAAGTCAGCACAGAGCAAACCTTTTGTTTGGAAACACACTGGTCAAGGGTAAAGTGTGTTGAGGGGAGGGACTCACACACACACACACACACACACACAAAGACCCGGCCACAAATATGTCCAAGGAGGAAGTGACAGCCCTCTGAAGTTTGACTTTTGACCTAACTGCTTGACAGGATGGAGTGTGTGAATGGATGTGTGTGTGTGTGTGTGTGTGTGTGTGTGTGTGTGTGTGTGTGTGTGTGTGTGTGTGTGTGTGTGTGTGCATGTGAGTACGTGTGTCTTTGTGTGTCCTTTGTTTGGTCCTGTTGTATGTGTTTTTTTTTTTATGTGATACCTAAAAAGTACCCAGCATTGAGCATTGAGTCCTCTGGCTCTGGAAGACATCAGTGTTTCCAAACAAGGCTGAAACCTGCTGACTATTCATTTGGATGCAAAGGCAACAAGCAAACAAACACAGCAACAAATAATCTCTATCAAAGTGTGCCATTAGTTGAAACAAGTCAGTTTTGCTTCACTACACACACTTTTGGCACTTATTTCCCTCAACTAATTTACCTCTAAGGAGCAAAATTGATGATTCCTTTAAAGATGAAATGCGGTTTAGTAAGTGTTAATGGTAAGTATTGATAATTCCCTCTGCGACTATTGCACTGCTCTGAGCCAATGCTAATCATTTAATCTGCCTTGATATCTGAGGAATAGCATTTCATTTGCTGTGCCAAATCAACTGCTACCTTGTCATTACGATACAATTTACACATCAAAAATAATTTCTGTGTTTGAAAAAAAGGAAGAAAGAACAACTAGGGAGAAGAGCTGCGGTAAGCAGAATGGCGAAAGAAAAAAGAAGTTAAAAAGAAAGAGGGAAGAAAAAAAATTAAGGAGAAAAAATTCCCTTGTCA
>JAIFZK010000006.1:17682500-17685000 GCA_027481765.1 Tenualosa thibaudeaui | reverse complement strand
ACACACACATATGTGCATAGACAATAACCAATAACCTTATCACTAAATGGCAAAAGATAGCCTAGCAGGAGAGGAGGACATTCGTATGCCTATCGACACTTCTGTTATACAATACAGACCAGTCTATCATATCCCCCCATTATATTATACAGACCATAGTCAACACACCCAACCAACACTGACAGCAACAAAGACACCTAACTCAACACCACACCACCAGAGCAGCCCAAGAGAGCCTACTGTCTCCATAGCTGAGCCCAGTGCCTGCACATGCTGTTCTGATTAAGATCTGAAGAAGCAAGAATGTCGAGATCAAAAGGAGAGAGAGAGAAAGAGAGAGACAAAGGAAAGGTGAAGAGAGAAGGAAAAAAGAGTATAAGTCAGGTATGAAGGATAGACAGAAAGAGAGGGTAAAGGAGTGAAATAAAGAGACTGTGAGAGTAGGAGAAAGGGAGATAGAGAGAGAAAGAGAAAATAGAGAGAAGAGGGAGGGAGAGCGGCTGACTGGGCAGAGGATTGATAGCAGAGCTGAGTAGAAAGGAAAAAAAGAAAGAGTGCAGATCATGAGGAAAAAGCAGAGCCCCAAAACAGCTGAGACAGACTAAGAGAGAGAGAGAGTCAGAGAGAGAGAGAGAACTAGGGAGGGAGGGAGGTAAAAAGAGATGAAAAAAGGAGGAGGGGGAAAGAGAGCAAAGAAGAGAATAGAGGAGCAAAAAGAGCAAGAGAGAGAGAGAGATTTATGAGGTGATCCCTTTCTTCTGGCCAGGTGGTATGTCAGCACTGTACATTTTCACGTGGCTGAATCTGGCTCAGCGCAGTGCATGCCCCACTCTGGCCTGCCCCCACACTCCTATCTCAACCCATCTCTGCAACATGTCGCCTGTCCTGCCAACCTTTCACCTTTCACCTCTCACCTCTCACCCCCTGAGGCTGTTTCTCAGAGCCCTCTAGACTGGGGAAGGCGGAACACTGGCGGCTTTAAAAGGAGCGGCCTGGTGGTGATAAGTGTGGCTGATTAGGCTCCCTTTCATGTCGAGTTCATCTTAAATATCCATGTTTCCTTAAAGACACAGCGATCAGCATGGTCCCTGGGCTACTGCTGTGCAGCCAAGCAGAGCACAAGCACAATGGAAATTAAGTAAAAAGAAATAAATATCACCAATGAGAGAGAGAAAGAGAGAGAGAAAGAGAGAGCGAGAGAGAGAGAGAGAGAGAGAGAGAGAGAGAGAGAGAGCTAACAATCTACCTATGAAGCCCACTAAGATTAGACTGCTAATGAATTCATTTTGATGGGGTTTAAGTTTCCATCTAATCAGGGAAAATTGGATAATTAAGACAGAGCTTCTTCAGGGTGTGTGTGTTTGCATATGTGTGTGAGGAGTGTGTGTGTGTCTGTGTGTGTGTGTGTGTGTGGGGGGTTCACTGAGTACATTGCAAAGGAGCAAAACCAACCCCCCTCCCCTCCTTTGATCCTCCCTCCACCCTTGTCTAAACCTCGTTTACTTGACTTTGGTAATTAACATCACACAACAGGGAATTAAAACCAATTGAACATAACCCCTCCTTCCACATTGGTGGCATACGCAATTAGTCATGTGCAAGCGGACGCTAGTGGCAGCAGAGCTGACAAGCAACCATCACACACCACTGATGCTGGGAGAGAGAGAGAGAGAGAGAGAGAGAGAGAGAGAGAGATTGGGCCATTCCAGACAGAGGGACTAACATAGTACTCAGGGACAGAGAGACAGACAGATAGATAGATAGACAGGCAGACTTGTTTAATAATACATCTTAATGTTTGTTCACAATCAATGCCAATATTTAAATTTTACACTGTTTCTGATTTGTTGCTTTGGCAACATTTAATATTTGATTTATACAGACCAATAAAGAAATTAAGAAGCCTTTTATTTAATTTCAGACCAAGCAAGGGGTGGGGAGTGGGGGGTATGTTTATTACAGTTAGTGTTGTCGTTATCACTGTTTAATTGCTCTATTGCATTTGCTGTTAGTTTGCAGATTGTTTTATGGATGTGATTGCTTTGCCAACAGAGCATTAAGACAGCCATCCTATTTAAGACAATTCAAATCGAACTTCACTGAAATGAATTGAATTGGATTAGGAAGGAACAAGAGAAGAAACAAGAAAATAAAAGTGAAAACAAGAAATGGAAGTACAAGAAGGAACAGAAGGAGAGCAGCAAAGGCAGAGAGAGAGAGAGAGAGAGAGTGTGTGTGTGTGTGTGTGTGTGTGCGTGCATTGGAAAATGGAGGGTTGTTGACCACCTTTAGCGTAGTGTGTTGTAATCTATGGTGAGCTGGAGGGCTGCATCCTATCAGGGGCCGTGAGCGTCTGCAGCTAATGGGGTTGTGAGTGGGGGCACTGTTATCAGCAGTGGGGATGGGGCCCCGCCTGCCCTCCCAAAGCCACTCCTCAAACCAGCAGCCCAGGCCAGGCCAGGGTAAGGGTGCAGCAGACAAAGTGCAGGCCGCACCCTCC
>JAIFZK010000006.1:17667500-17670000 GCA_027481765.1 Tenualosa thibaudeaui | reverse complement strand
CGGCCACGACGCTCCCCCTCTTCTGCCAAACAAGCTGCGGAGTCGGAGGCTCAGACACAGACGCCATCGAACTCCAGGGACAGAGGAGGGAGAGAGGAATGGAAAAGAGAGGGAAGAAGCGTAGGATTAGAGGGTCGAGAAAGAAGAAGAGAGGATGGGTGGAGGAATAAAGGAGTGGTGGAAGGATAGAGAAATAGAAGAAAGAAGAGAAGAGAAGTGAAGAGAAGAAAAGATCGAAAAAGAAGTGACTGAGTCACGTCTCATATGCATGCACAGTATGTTGATGGTTTCTGATGGGCAAGTAAGGAGTGGTTACTGAGGAGCATCCAGTAAAGCATGAATCATGTGCTGGTCTACATACACCACACTGCTGTGGTCGCTAGGACAGAGCTGCAGCTTTACTTATGAAGTGGTGGGGTGAGATTTTTGTTTGTTTTTTTCTTTCTTTGGAATCTTGCTGATGACTGAGGTGTTAAACATAAACACAAACACAAACACACACACACACACAGTTTTTTTTCAAAATAGATTCATAGTTGTGTTGGAGAACAGTTGCCTAACACTGGGTGTGGGACCAACACAAAGTGGCTTTTTACACCTTATTTCGTCACAAACATACACACACACACACACACACACACACACACGCAGAGGGACACAAGGAGAGAAGTGACAAAGCAAACAGAGCCAAAAGCTGACACCCCCTCAGCTCTGCTCTCCATGATAAAAAGCCTTGTTTCAAACTATCCAGACAGCCACTGACACACACACACACACACACACACACACACACACACAGCAAACCCTCTCTCGGTCAGAGGGAACCATAAAAGCAGTGTGATGCAGGGATATTGCTTCCCCCACCCAAGCAGCAATATTCTTAACACGTCATAAACAACCACAGGCTCGGACTAAGAGCCCCTGCCGGGAGGAAGCCGTGCCTGGGCAACCCCATGCAAACACTCAGGCCCCTACACAGGAAATGAAGACCGTTGGCGGAAAGGTTGGGGGTGGGGTGGGTGGAGTGTGTGTGTTGGGGTAGAGCTAAAATAGCACCTTGGTTTGGGTGAAAGGGAATCTTCGACCAGATCCACTACTGACTTCAGGCAGAACTAGGGCAGTGTGTGTGTGTGTGTGTGTGTGTGTGTGTGTGTGTGTGTGTGTGTGTGTGTTGGAGTATGTGTGTGTGGGGGGGGGGGGGGATCGCTCAATGCCTGCCGGCTGTTAGATCTCGCCATGGCTCGCCGCTCAACTGCTTCTCTCCACACACAAGGAGCTTGTTGGATTGTGTATAAAATCTTCATCAGTCAAGCTGAAGAGAAGAGACAGAGATGCAGGGACGCATTGAGAGCAGAGGGAGAGAGAGAGAAAGAGAGGGAGAGAGACAGAGAAAGAGAGAGACAGAGAGAGAGAGCCCCCTGTGTCTGCCCAGGGAAAATAGGGGCATGGTTATTTAATGCCTCAGCTGATGCTTGCTGGTTCACACAAACTCAACTCCAGTGATTGCGCAATGTGCCCAACATCTCATTTCCTCTATTCTCCTCTCCCCCTTCTTTTCTCTTCTCTTTTCATCTCTTCCAACTCTTCCTCTCCTCTCCTCTCTTCTTTTCCCCTCTTCGATCCTCCTCTCTCTTCTCCTCCCACCACTCTTCTCTCCTCCTCTCCTCTCTCTCCTTCTCAGTTCTGCTCTACGTGTTACACAATCAGCATTGCTAATGAGTACACATGTGCTAGACACTAAAAAAGAACAGAGACAGGATGAGGGAAGCAAAGAAAGTGTGTGTGAGTGTGTGTGTGTGAGAGAGAGAGAGAGAAAGAGAGAGAGAATTTCTCTTCCTCTTCATTCAACAGCTCTCAGCAAAAAAAATATAGTAATGCATATATTTGCACCAGCTTGACAGTGGCCCAGTTCTCCTGCATATTCACAGCAGAGTCTAATTCACTGGCGGGCTGTGCTTGGCGCTCGACTGCTGGGACTGGATGAATGAATGCAAGGGGCTGGGAAGTGGCTCTGGCGGAGGTTTATGAACCTGTCCAAGGGAATAGCATCTGGTGGCAGAGGCCGGAGCCCCTGGAGACGCACATTGGGGTCAGAGGGTTTAAGGGTCAAAGGTTAGGCTCCTGGGCAATTGCTCCTCAAGTTGCTGAGCTAATCAGATCAAGGACCCCCGACTAGCGCTCTTTGTTACATCATGATGTGTGTGTGTGTGTTTGGTACATCATGTGTCTGTTGTGTGTATGTGTGTGTGTTTGTGTGTATTTGTGTCTGCATATATCTGTGTGTGTGTGTGTGTGTGTGTGCATACTCTATGTGCATGTAAGTGTGTGTGTGTGTGTGTGTGTGTGTGTGAGCATTTGTCTTTGAGGTTAGGTACGCTGTAAGACATTCTGTTAGTGGAATCAAATGTTGTTTTCCTAAAATACCTATTACTGTAAGTGTATCTCAAATTATTGTGACCGCAGACTGAGTGGGTGATGAGATAAGGATTGACTGGCCACA
>JAIFZK010000006.1:17607500-17657500 GCA_027481765.1 Tenualosa thibaudeaui | reverse complement strand
ACGAGCGAACCCACACAAGAACAAAAAAAAGAAAGAAAAGGAACCAAAAAGTTTCAGCTTAGGGAAGAACTTGGCTGGTGAGTGCTGGCAGTGGGCTTTCAGTATTCACAGCACTGTTCATAGCGGTCTGTTGTGACAGAGCCACCCTCCATATGCCAACTTTAGCCTCCCACGGTGACAAGCCGAGGGGAAGAGGGGGGTTGGGGGGGGGGGGGTGGTGAGTGTGTGTGAGTGTGTGTGTGTGTGTGTGTGTGTTGTGTGTGTGGAGGGGGTGCAGAGACACACTCGACTCTGCTGCCGCTGCGTTGTCAACAAACAAGGGCTGGAGAGATAGCACCTAGGCAGCCCTAGCTTTTAGATCCCACATACTGTCTGAAGGGGCCCTCATTAAAACAGACCCATGACGGGCTGGGGGACTAATTAATTCACTGGAAAGCACAGGAAAGAGTGCTCAACTTTTTTTTTTTCCTTGTTCTGTTCTTTTTATTATTTAATGTCACCACTCCCACACTACAACCAGCCAAAAGGTCCATCGTCTCAGGGCTATTACTAGGATTATTTTTAGGCATCGGAAGTTAAGGACTACTATAAATTTATCATAATAAAAATGATGACTACAAAATTTGATCTTTAAATAGTAAACACATGTCTGTAGAGCATGTAGGACAATTACAACCTGAAAATTAACACTAAGTGTTCAACATTAACATTTTATGAACGATGCACCAGACATGTCCTGTGTGTGAGAGAGTGAAAGAGAGTGTTCTCAGCTAGTAGTTGTTTGCATGTTGTCTGTCTATTTTGTGTAACTGTTTTTTTTTTGTTTGTTTGTTTTTTTTTCCCTCCACATATTTGGGTCCCCTACCTCCCTCTGATGTTAAATATGCACATGACGTGTTTGTACGCTCTGCCAACTTGAGTGTGCAAACAGATAGCTTTTAATTAGCCTCTAGGCAACCAATGGATCATGCAAAAGACAGGAGAGAGGGAGAGGAAAAAAGAGTATCTGTGGAGAAATTGAATGATAGAAACTGGGGACAGAGGGATAGAGAGAGAGTGAGAAAGAGAGATAAAGTTGACTAATGAGAATAGTTCACGGACGGACGTTTGCGCCATCTTTTCTCCACAGGCTCTGCATCCACGCTGAATGGAGCACAAATGACACATTCTTCAGATGCTCTTTAATCTTCACACTGGGCAAACTTGTCACAGACTTGTTTATTTGTTTATTTGTCCGTCTCTTTGTTTGTATTGTCAATTATGGAATAAAAACACAGTGGCCTCCTTCTTGGTTCCCCTTCACTCTCCCTTTCTCTACATGGACAAGCGGAAGCTAATTTATTTTCAGAGTAAATACGTCTGTAGTGTGTGATGCACTTTCAAGCTCTCAGTGTGTTTATGTTCAGTGGCTCCATGTTTGAACCATGTTTTGCTTATATGAACCCCCCACCTCCCGCCCTTCTCTCTCTCTCTCAAATTTAAATTCAAATTCAAATTCAAGGAGCTTTATCAGCAAGACTGTTAAACAGTATTGTAATAACAATAACACCCCCCTCTTCTCTCTCTCTCTCTCTCTCTCTATCTATCTATCTCTATCATCTAAGCCAGAGTGTGTCATTGCAACCCTATACAACAGATTTGGAACAGACAACCTGTGTGTAGTGTGTGTGTGTGTGTGTGTGTGCATATATATGTGTGTCTGTAGGTGCATGGACAAGAAAGTGAGAGAGATGAGGAGAAACAGTGAGAGAGAGAGAGAGAGAGGGAGAGAGAGAGAGAGATAAACACAGAGAGAGAGAGAGAGAAAGAGAGATGGGTGACTTGAGGAGGATGCAGCGGCCCGCACGTTCCCTAATTAAACGGCGCTGGCAAGCGTGCAGCTGCTTGGGTCGTGGGGATAATAGCCCTAAGCTCTCTGTCTTGGCTAATCTCCCAGGTTACTACATTAAACAGAGTCTTAATAAAGCCCCAATGGGGCCGGGCTGGGCCGCCAGTCCATCCTCTCTCTCCCCCATACTCCCACCAGAGGCCGTGGATCATGAGACCATTACCGGCCCGGAAAACCTCCCCAAACGCAGGGGATAGACTCACACGAGCCACCCCACTGCCTCACCATTTCAGCAAAGCACCAGGAAAGTGGCAAATTGTGTGTGCTTGGTATGTGTGTGTATGTGTGTACCTGCATTTATACACATGTAGGTGTGGACTACTCGTGTAAGTGTGTGTGTGTGTGTGTGTGTGTGAAGAGTAGGAGAAGGGAGAAGGAGATAAGAAGACCGTGTGACTCTCAAAGATATCATGGTGTTGTTGTAACCTCTAGTTGTACCTGACTAGTATGGGTCTGATTTATGTACATATGATTTACTGTGTGTAGAAGCATAAGGGCAAACCAGCTTGAGCCTGTCATTATGATTTATACTTCACCAATGTCCGTCTGTGTGTGTGTGTGTGTGTGTGTGTGTGCGTGTATGTATGTGTGTGTATGTGTGTATGCTTGTATGCTTGTGTGAGCCTGGCTATGTGGGTGCACATGATCATGGATGCGTAAGCAGTGTGTTTATATTTTGTGTGTCTGCATGTGTGTGTGTGTGTGTGTGTGCGTGTGTGTGTGTGTGTGTGTGTGTGCATGCATAAAAAGCCAAATCCTCTCCACACATTTAAAACTAACCTGGTCCTCCACTGATCCATCACTCCTACCTCTACTCAGCATTTCTCCTCCTCCTCTCCTCTCCTCCCTTCTCCTCTCCACCCCTCATCTTCACTCTTTTTTTCCATCTCCTCTCCTATCCCCTCCCTTGTTTTAATGCAACGATTAGACAAGCTAAATATCAGCAAGAGGATCTTCCCCAGCTTAATCTCCGCTAAGCTCCATTTGAGAGATGGGTGCTCACCGGCCGCTAAGACCATCATGCAGTAAATAACGGATTTAGTACCTGGTTTGGCCCAATATCCATGCTGTAAGCCATGTAGTAACAGCTGCCACGCATTTCAAAGCCACTCGTAACTCTATATCTGTATATCTGACTGGATAAGTATATACGTATAAGTGTGTTTGTATGTCTGCGTGTGTGTGTGTGTGTGTGTGTGTGTGTATGCGTTTATGCTTTTACTGGATTAACCTACTGTTTCTTATGACCACTAAGATAGGTAGACATGATGTTGGCCCAGTGCGCGCGCGCGCGTGTGTGTGTGTGTGTATGTTTGATAGCCTCAAGACAGCATACAGTGTTTAGCAGTGAGTTAGCCCAGTGTGCTGTGCCATCATTGAGGCTTAGCCACGCAGTCCTGAGATGTGTTTTAGAATTAGCTCTAATAATGAGGGTCAATTTGACTCAAGGGCTGCTCTAAACACTGAATTAATGGCAATTAAAATTAAATTGACCTCAGCTGCATTGCACTGACATATCAGCACTAATTGCATTTTTTGCTTTTTTACTCCCTATTAGAACTTCTGTTCATCTGTGTTCATCCCTCTCTCCCTCTCTCTCTCTCTCTCTCTAATCCCTACATTCGTGTTGGGTGGGGCTGAGTGTCTCTTGGACTGTTTGCATCTTAATCATCCTTTTATTTATTTATTTTATGTTATTTATTTTTGTCGAGTCGGACAAGTGCCAAGCAGGTCACTCTATTACACTACAGTCAAAGAGATAAAAAGAGAAAAGTGGAAAAAAGACAGAATAAAATAGGAAATGAAAGAGAGAGAGGGGGAGAGAAAGAGAGAGAGAGTGCATCTGTTGTGCAATGGGTAAGCTGTGACGTGACAGTGAATGTGACAGTGATGGGCATGGAGTCTCTGCGCTGACCTGCATGCTGTGCCCTCGAGGACAGTAGGGCAACGCAGACTCCTCAGTCACTGCTGCCCCCTTGCCCCAACGCCAGCGGTGGCCACTGACCTGGAAGCACATTTCCATAACCCCCCCACCCCCCACCCCGCCCCACACACAACCTAGAACCCTTATCAACCAGGCCCTGCTGTCTCTAGGCCTGTCACATCAAAACGGGGGACGTCTCTAGATAGAGAACAGCTAATCAAGAACACAATGCTCTTTCTCATCTCCAGTGTGTGTGTGTGTGTATGTGTATGCATTTGTGCAAGAAAAGCTGTTTACACCCTTCTGCCCAGCATAGTGCTGAATGATCAACACACCATTTTTTTTCTTTTGTTTTTCCCCCTTCTCCTCAAGAACAAGGTAACCTTGAAGGAAAACGAGAGTGACGCTCAAAAGGAGAAATGCAGAGAGAGGGAGAGAGAGAGAGAGAGAGAGATTCTCATCTTCTTTCTCCTCTCTCTCCCCCTTAACAGAATAGATTACACCCTTCTGGTGGAACTTAGTGAGACATCACTCTGTGCATATGCAAGCAGTTTGCAGTACAAGAGAGCAACACACACACACACACACACACACACACACAGGGATGGCGAGAGAGAGGAGAGGAGAGAAGAGAAGGAGGGATGTGAGGGAGAAAGAAAAGGACAGTGAGAGAAAAGGAAAGTAGGGGTGAAAGAAAAAAAATCAAGGGACAGAGAAAAGGAGACAGAGATAGATGAATCTGCATTCCATCATGGTCTGATCAACGTAAAAAAGCTAAAGATATCTCCAGCTAACCTTTATTAAAAAACAAAAAAAGGAATATAAACAAACACTGCTAATGACAGCTAATGATTTTTGATTATGGGTGTGAGGAGAACATTATTTTTTTTTCCTTCTCACATTCTCCTCTCCTTTCTCTACCTTGCTCTCCACTCTCTGTACGGGTTTATTTATTAAATTCTTCCCACACACTAGATTGTGTTATCTTGGCTGAACAGTTTGCCGTGGCGGAGAGCATTCTCAAGGTGAGCAACGGCAAGGCAATATTAAATAAAGCACCAGCACCAGAGATGGATGGTGTTTCTGGGGCGTGTCAGTAAGAGAGAGAAAGGGAGGGGGGGGGGGGGGGGGGCTGGAAGGGTGAGGCTGTGGAACTTTGCGGCTCTCCTTGACCAAACCACGGACTGTTAAGTGGAAACATTTACAGTAATACACACTGCTGTGTTTTCTATATAGCTGACATTCAACCACACTCAATGTTACTTGACTGAGAGCACACTTGATGACGATTGCTTGTGTGTGTGTGTGTGTGTGTGTGTGTGTGTGTGTGTGTGTGTGTGTGTGTGTGTGTGTGTGTGTGTGTGTGTGTGTGTGTGTGTGTGTGTGTGTGTGTGTGTGTGTGTGTGTGTGTGTGTGTGTGTGTGTGTGTGTGTGTGTGTGTGTGTGTGTGTGTGTGTATGTGTGTGTGTGTGTGTATGTGTGTGTGTGTGTGTGTGTGTGTGTGTGTGTGAGAGAGAGAGAGAGAGAGATACTGCCCTCTATTAAATATACACATTTCCCTACATGTGTATTTTAGATCCTTCCTCCTGCATTGTGAAGTTTAACACACACACACACACATACAAACACTCACACACGCAAATACACACAAACAATCGAATTGTGATACTAAACAGATGGACAAGCTCCTCTCACTGGGTCCATTATGATAAAGGAACTGCACAGCCCACTGATCTGTGCAAGCCTGAGGCTGATAAAACACACACACACACACACACACACACACACACACTCTTACAAGTCTACTGAAACCGTATACACCGTATACACCGTAACATCATTCCGTACACATCCAGCATGATAAGGCATACTGTAAATCACAGGTACCAAAGGAACAACAGATGACTAAACACACTACAGTTGAGCCACCTGAACGTTTCACAATCACACAAACTATTCACAAACTTCAGAGCACCAGGAAGTGACCCACTTCATGGATTTGTGTCGATTTGATGAGTGACCCACTTGATTTGGACCACATCATTTGTTTTGCATGATGACATAAGGGGTTGACACACACACACACACACATGCATACACACACCCACCCACACACACACCCACCCACACACACACACTGTCCACATTAAGTGTTTACAGCCTATGACTCAGTTGAGTTGAGTTGAGACAAATGATACAGCCAGGCCATGAGTGACCAGTGCTGACTGGTGTTGACTGGTGCTTCCTTGGTCATTGTCCCTCATCCTCTTTCCATCCTGTCCCATCTTCCTATCTACTCTCAGACCCTAATGCGCCTAAAAGGATTTCCTCTTTTCTTAAACCACAGGACACAAGCATCAAGGGCCTTAAAATACACTCTCCCTCTCTCTCTATCTTCCTCCACCCTTTGCCACCCCCCCCCCTTTATTTATTTCTTTCTCTAGTCTCTTCCCTGTCACACCAATTTTGGCTACACTGCCTGGCCCTAATATCTTGACCTGGCCTGACCTAATATATTACCCTCGTCACTCCTGCTTACTCCAGAGCAAGAACAGAGCAGCAGGGGGAAAGTCATGGATAGATAGATAGATAGATAGATAGATAGATAGATAGATAGATAGATAGATAGATAGATAGATAGATAGATAGATAGCGAGAGAGAGAGAGAGATATTGCATTTTTTACATTACTTTATAATTTGTTTTTGTTTTTTGAGAAATCATTATATTTGTTTCTCTTAGATTAATACCTGGGGCCCAAGTTTTACAATATTTCTCAACAATGTCAAGCTGCAGCTGTAACCCCTCTTTGGTAGCAGACAGTAAAACAAGGTTAGAAATACACGGAGAGGCCAGGAGGATTTACCTAATTTAGTTGCTGTATATGTTGAATAACATTAGACTTAAATTACAACCCTGATGTACACCTCTTGTTTGGATGAAGTACTGACTTTGCTCCAATCTTAACAGTACATCTGTTATTTGCGTACATGGACTTAATCAAGTCATATATTTGTCCCCAATCCCTTAATTCTGTAATAGAGTGCCTATATGCTATATATCTGAAGTCTTCTTAACCCTCCTGTTGTGTTCCAGTCAAATGTCTGACTGAAATCACATTTTCCCCTTTCAAAATGTACTTTATATATTGGATAGATAATGTCTATGACTTTGTTCATACAGTACATGCTATTTGACAACATAACACATTTTTTAATCATTTTCATCACAGTGGATGGTTTATTCAACTCTGTTACACCTGTGATGCTCTGGTCAAAATGACCAGATTGTTGAGACAATTAATGGGTGAGACCACAGTAAATGTACAAAAATTGTTTTCAGGCACATACAGTCATACCTACAGATCAGATGGACAGAGTAAGTGTGTTTGTGTTCACTTACACAGATATAAACACACCCCTCACTCCCTATGTTTGCTTCCAGTGACAGTGACAGGAAAAGTGACACCAAAAACCTATTTCAAATAAAATGTCACCCCCACTGAATTACATAGGCTTTGTTCAGTGGGGACTACAGGCCATAATTAGTTCACTAAAGTTTTAAATTTGTAAAATTCAAGAGCATAAGTTTATACAGAGGTCTATCACAAAATGTTATGATATTTATTGATAATATATCTTTCATCTCAAGTTAAAAATGCTCTGGTCATTTTTGATTGGAACAACAGAGTTGCATGAAATGAACACAACAGGAGGGTTAAAGTCAATGAAACATTTTATGTTTTATAAGTCATGAAATATATATTTTTTTTTTGATTGGTGTACTTCGATCTACTATCGATCTGGAGGGTATAGACATGGTCTTTTGGTAGAAAGCCAATTCGATTTTTGAGGGTTCATATACTATATGAGGAATAAAGAGAGATAGACAGAGAGGGGTGAGGAGAAGAGAGAAACTGAGAGACACTGATTGGGGTAGTGAGAGTGTGTCAGAAAGAAAGAAAAGGAAGAGCAAGCGAGGAAGCGATGGAGTGGTAGAATAGGAGAAATGAAGGACTGAGCATGGTGTGAGGGATGCGTGCTCAGCACTCAGTGGTCAGTGAGTGGCAAGCCCTGAGGGGGATGGGCAGTGAAGGGAAAGTATTGTGTGTGTTTGTGTGTGTGTGTGTGTGTGTGTGTGTGTGTGTGTGTGTGTGTGTGTGTGTGTGTGTGTGTGCGGGAGGGGTAGGGGGGGCTGGGCAGCACGTTTCCATCCGAGCTGAAGGAATGCGATCTACGCTGACTGACCCTCACTGCACTGACCCTTCAACCTAGCTCTCTACAGACACACAACAACAACAACAACAACAACAACAACAACAAACTACCTGCCCATATCCCCAATCCAGGCCTATCAGAGTCTCTGGCAACCCCTACCAACCCCCTTGAGCCTCATGCCATCTGCAGTCACGCAAGTTTGCACTTCCACAGGCTCAACCTTGTCTCCATCATTTAGGAGATTGCATGTGGTTTATGGAGCCCATTTTATAACCTGCCTGTTCTGCCATAAAGTGGTTATTGCAATGAAAATGGAAACTTGCACTGTTGTTTTTGTTGTTGTAATTTTGCTTGTTTGTTATATCGTACTCTCTCCTTATTTTGTTTTGGCTTGTTTGGCTTGTAAGAAAATGGAGGAAGGAAAATGTGTATGGGTGTAACTCAGACAGAAATGACGGGAGCAGGGAGACTATGTGTGTGTGTGTGTGTGCGCGTGTGTGTGTGTGTGTGTTTGTAAACTGGTGGTGTAAGATCTAAGGTTTCCCTCTCCATACTGTTGATCCTGGCATTGGCAGAGGACACCCGCGGGAGGGACAAGTGCTGATTGATTGGTAGATTGACCAATCAATGGTTGAGTGAGTAGATATTTCCTGTGCCTAGCATTGGCTTCCTGCTGGCTTTTCTCATTCTGCCTGTGCCTCTGACAGTCTTTTCTTTTCTCCTCTCTTCTCTTCACCCTCTTTATCGCTCTACCTCCATATCATCATCTCTCCATCTCCTGCCTGCCAATCTCTCTCCTTCTGCTTCGCTCTGGCTTTTTTTTTCTTTTTTCTTTCTCTTCTCCCTCCGTCCACTCCCCCCTTTTCTTCTGTCGCTGTGGGAGGAAACTAGGGCAGATGCCAGTGTTCCTCAACCATCCATACCCACCTCCTCGAAAAATCTGCCTCTCTCTCTCTCTCTCTTCCTTTCTCTCTCTCTCTTTCTCTCTGACGTTTCTCTTCCACTCTCTCAGACCCCCCACTGACTGCAATAACACACAAACCTGTGGTGTGGTGCCTAAGGCATGCAAGACAAATTCACACCCTGTTCAACGGAAGAGAAACACACCTATAGTCACACACACACACTCACAGAGACGATGCCAGCCCCTCACTCAGCGTCTGGGTACCAATTGGTGATGCCCCCCACCCCATCCCTGCCAGTTGGCATGCATAGGCCTGGCTTGCTGAGCAGACACAGGTTAATAATAGACATGACGAATTGGAGTGCCAAGGTGCGACAGTGATTACATGGCGCACACATGCAGTGGCACAGGTTAGCTAGGAGAACAGATGCCAGGATGTTTGTGTGTGTGTGTGTGTGTGTGGAGAGAGAGAGAGAGAGAAAGAGCCTTTTGTTTCCGTACAGTGACAGAGATGCAAGGGGAGGAAAGAGGGAGGCATGGATGAGAAGTAAGCGATGAAGAGTTTGTAAGAAGAGAGAAGGAGTGAGGGATGGTTATCCATTTACTATGATTACTAGAGGGAACTCCCTGCCTGGTAGAGGAGGTTAAGGATAATCAGGGTTATGTGTGTCTATTTGTGTCATCATGCCAGTTTCTGACCTTGGTTGCTATGTAATGTGTGTATCTCACATGTGTGTGTGTATATATGTATATATATATATATATATATATATATATATATATATATATATATATAGTGTGTGTGTGTGTGTGTGTGTGATTGCTCCTCGGTTCTTCTCTTTGACATAGCTGAATGGCATCACTCAGCTGCTTTGTGTTTCTCTGCCACCTGTTCCAAGCGTTGCGGCGAAGTGGAACAGAATCTTGCCTACGGTGATAAGTGGAAGGAGGAACACACACACACACACAAACCCAGACACACACACACACACACACACAAACAAACATACACACACAAACACCGGAGGCAACAGTCCCTCTAAAGACTATGATAAACGGAAAATGAACAAATGATACCTAATACTGCATCCTAACATGAGGAGAAATAAAGGTGCTGTCAGTCTGAATAGCTTGGTACACAACACACACACACAGTCTATCTTTCACGTGCACACAAATCTAACACAGACATAGACATGCACATTCGCATCACTGACACAAACATATATATACTCGCAGAGACACACACTCACACGCAGACACACACACTTTCCTTCCCCCACAGACGACATGTGTTGCTGGCGGTGCAGGTCAGTGAGCGCGCTCCTCGGCGTGGCATAGCCACCTGCTCCTCCCTCCCGCCAGAACTGCTCTTCTCAACACACGCACATACACACACACACACACAGACACACACATACACACAAGTGCACACAAGCAGGCATCTGCTGCGAGGGCCCGGCCTCCAATGCTCAACTTGATAGTCTCTAGCCAGACACGGTGGCTAACGACGGAGAGGACACGGCGATGGCCACCCCGCTCACGACGCACATGATGGCCACAGAGACAAATGTCCTTCGTCACACAACCATGCTCACAAAGTGGCTAGGAAGGAGAGATAGATGAGAGAAAAAGAGAGATGAGACAGAAACAGAGAGATATTTAGAGAGAGAGAAAGAGTAGAGAAAGAAGGATTGTGCAAAGAGAGATAGCAGGGGAAAGAAGAAAGATTGAATCAGTCAGCCAGGGATCTACAAAGAGAGAGAGAGAGAGAACGAGAGAAGAAAAAGAGAGAGAGAGAGAAAGAGAAAGAGATGGAAGAAAGGGAGAGAGAGAGGGAGAGGGAGAGCATCTGTCCATAACCCTAGCCCATATGTGTGTTTCTCTTCATTATTTCTGCTCAATCTGCTCCTGTTCCTTGACGTTCATGCAAGCTGGGGGGGGGCTTCAGTGTGTTCAGAGTGCTAGCATTAGCGTGAGGCTAACATCTGCTGTGTTTCTCATGGCTTCCTGTCCATTACCTCCTTCAACCTCAACATACTGAAGTCTGTCATAACACACACACACACACACACACACACTCTTATAAATACAGGCTTACAGATGCACTCAAAAGCCCTTACATCAACCTTTTATACACTGAAACCCAGGCATGCAAACCCAGACCACACACATGCACATACTGCTGAAAACACAAACATACACACACACACACACACACACACACAAACACATTTTCTAATAACCAAGCAGGCTGGAGCTGTTGTTGAGTTGACACATCATAAGTCCTGTCAGACAGGCTTGTACTTGTCTTTTTTCATGTTTGCTTTTAGTCTGGACATCCTGCTGTGACGACTGCTGTGTGTGTGCCCGTGTGTGTGTATGTGTGCATGTGTGTGTGTGCAGGTCTGTATGACCTGTGACTGACTTATTTGCATGAAAGTAAGTAAGCATTACAGGTGGAGCATACAGGTGGCTTTGTGAATGTGTGTGTGTGTGTGTGCATCAGCTCTTGTGAGATAAAATGGCTGTAAATCCACATGAGTCTGGCCTCACCCCAAGGAGAGAGAGCGATAGAAAGGGAGAGAGAGAGAAAGGGAGAGCGAGAGAGACAAAGAGAAAGAGGCCCAAGCACGGGCCTGGCGTCTCAACCCTCCTCTCTTTCAATGGGTGACTGAGCAACACACATAGAGAAGGCTCACCCCAGCTGTCTTCTGCATTTCACACACACACACACACACACACACACACACACACACACACACACACTGGCCCCTTCCTCTGCATGCTAATTAAACACATGTACGGCACACTTGCCTACAATGTCGGAGCAGACATCAAAATGAAAAATTAGAGGTAAAGAGAGAGAATGAGAAAGAGATAGCATGAAAGAGAGAGTGAGAATAAGAGAAGGAGAGAGTGAGGGAGAGTAAGGATGGGGATGGGGATGGGGGGGGGGGGGGGTAGTGGAGGCAAAAGCGAGAGGAAGTGAATTTCTTTGCTTCGGCTCAGCAGACCGTGACTCGGCAGAGAGGAGAGGAGAGTCGGAGAGGCACAAACAGGCTTGTGCAGATTTCCATAATTGTTATTAAGCTGCTGGATTGGCTGTCTCCGGGCCAAAGCCAGGTTACACACAGGGCCCAGCTGAGGCTTGGAGAATGGAATGGAAAAGAGAGGAGGGAGGAATGGGGGTGACAGCTTGGTATGCTGCTTTGACAGGTAGGCTTGTTAATTTTTACAGTGATGAGGAGACTAATTTGTGAAGGTGAACCTCTGTGTGTGTGTGTGTGTGTGTGTGTGTGTATGCGCGCACACATGGGCGTATGCTGTTTATGCGCTTGCTGTCAAGGCTCATAAAGGACAGACACACTACGGAGGTTTGGTGGAAATGAGAAGGGAGAGGACGTAAGAGAGTGTGTGTGGTGTGTGGCGTGTGTGTGTGCATGTGTGTGTGTGTGTGTGTGTGTGTGTGTGAAAGCCAGGCAGATGTTCTCTGACAATTGAGGGAGTGTGTATGGAGCCCTTCAGGGAACAGGGAGAAGGACAGGCAGTGAGATTAGAGAGTCACCAAAAAGGCCTGCAGTAGCCGCCGCAAAACAACAAGCATACCCTCACCACACACACACACACACACACACTACTCTCTCTCTCTCTCTACTTACAACAGATGACAGAGACAACAGATAAAACAGAGAGAGAGAGAGAGAAAGGGACAGGCAGAGAGAGAAAGAGAGAGAGAGAGATTATGAGGGTGGAAAGATTGAAAGATGAAAGGATCGTACCGTCTATCTTACTTCTGTCACAGCAGGTCTGGTTGAGGGCCAAATATCACTCTCCCAACAGGCCAAGGAACAGCTCCCATCACCACCGCCTGACTTGGGCTTGACATTTCACAGTCAGACAGACAATGCCTAATGATCCCTACTAGCAACTCCAAACCAGCTCAATAACAACAGTACATTCTAATCATCCTGATGAGTCTGGGTGGGAAGCAGCCAACATTCCAGAACACTTAACAGCCAATGGCCATAATACCTGTTGGATGAGGCACACACACACACACACACACACACACACTCACACATTCAAAGGCCACTAGCCGCTTCTTAACCAGGTGAGCCAGTCACTTTGAACCTGACACCAGTGCCCAGAGAGCAGTGATTAACGCCTGGGAAAATTGTTTCCAGAAGAGCATGGCTGACAAGACTCCTTCTCTTTCTCTCTCTCTCTCTCTCTCTCTGTAGTCTGTAGTTCATTGGGTCTGTTTAAACACCTGTTATAGTGCGCCCAAATGAGGGCTAATGTTTCTGACCCTGGGCTTGAGTAGGCACAGCGGATCTGATAGGTCACCTGGGCCCCGTAATGACAGGGCAGAGTGTTTTTAGGAGTGACAGGGGGCCGTGATAGTGGGCCACAGGCTCTTTATTTGTCTTTGTGTGTGAGCCTGTGTGTGTGTTCACCTGTTGTCTTGCCCTTCCCTTCCCCTCCTCCCTCCCTCAGGTGAGGATAAGGCAAACACGTGCCGTCACCGGAGAGTCACGAGTAGTCGACCTTGCTAGGCATCTGGCCCAGACTCGCTCCAGAGTCAGTTGCTGTCTAGGATGTCTTTTAGTGACAACTGAATGTGCGGCACACCTCTCTCCCTTTCTCTCTCTCTCTACCTCTATCTATCATTTTCTCTATCTCCTGAAGCCTCACTGGCTCGTGCTTAGACACACACAAACACACGCACACACACACACACACACACACACACACACACACACACACACACACACACACACACACACACACACACACTCACTCGCTTTTTTGTCAAGGCTTTATTTTTTCGCGTTGAGTGATTCGCACTCACAGGAATCTGTGGATTACAAAAGCGTGAAAGGCTAAAAAATAGGGATGAAGGAACCCTTTGTGTGCGACAAGGTGGCCCCCTCTCCACTCCTCTACTCTTCTCTCCTCCACTCAACTCTACTCACTCACCCCTCCCTCTCTGCTCCTGTCACTGTCAACCTGCCTCTGACCCTCTCCGACAGGTCTCAGCCAGCCTAGCAGGTAATCACGCACACACACACACACACACACACACACACACATAGATACACATACAAGGGGCCCAAAAGGAGTCTACATACCTAGAGCATATGGGGAAAAAATGAAATAATAGCGGAACACAAAAACAGACTTATGTAATCTGAAGGGTGTGTGGAAAAACAGGATCTATGGGCTCTATACAGGGTAGGAAATAACAATATGTTGAAGGGTGGGAGAGACAAGTAATTACTGGCAGTGTAATGCATCAACACTTCTCATTTTCCAGCGCTGCCAGTTTTGTTTACTATACGGTTTGTGAAAAGTGTAATGTGGATTAAACCTGTGGGGAATCGTGACTGCTTTAGGATGTAGATTTCCATAAAAATATCCAGGACATTGACATTGAAAGAGAACTAAAACAGGAACAGAAAAAAACACTCAGTAAGGGTGATGTTAGGAAAGTCATTTCTTCCATTAGAATGGACTTTTTTTTTCATTTATTTACTTTATCTTATTTTATTTCATTTCTTTCTCATTTTATTTTTTTTTTTTTGCTCTCTCTTCCTCTCTCTTTTTGAGTAAAAAGCAAAACAGCCCTGTGAACTGGGAAGTCGTTGGAGTGGAAATGGCCGGCCCCAAATTTCCCCTGCGGTGTCTGATTGGACATGAAAAAGTGCCAGGCACAAAGAGCAGATGCAATTTGGCCACGCGGCGCCAAAATTGGTGTAATTTCCTCCGTGAAATGCACACAGAAAGATGCTATCAGTGGCCGGCAGGCAGGCCTCGCACAGGTGTGTATCACTGCCAGCGTAATGATTCTCATCTCATCACGCCATCACGCCATGGAAAAAGACTAAAAGACAGTCCGTGTGTGTATTTGTGTGTGTGTGTGTGTTTTGGGGGGAGAGGGGTGGGCTCTCAGCAGGTAAAAAAAAGTCCATTACCAGGACTGTGCTCCTCAAAATTAGCTGTCTTCTATTTTAATTAGCCCGCCATTGTTGATGACAGGATATGAATAATGCAACTGTTTGCTTAGTTGCTGTCTCTCCAACTTCCCACTGATGCCATTTAACACTTATTTATTTATTTATTTGGAAATAGGTGCATTTGGCCTCAACCCCTACAATCACCCCTCCCCCCCATCCCCATCATTGCTGCTATGCTTAAGCAGTGAGTGCAAAGAGCTAAATTGCTCACTGGTCTCTTCAGGCTGATGAAGCCTTCACTACAGACAGGCTCTCATTTAGTCATTTAAGGGAGATGGAAAAGGCAGCCGCACTACCGAGATAAGAGCTGATATTTATGCAGCGGGACCACCGCTGCTTCTGTTGGACGCGGCCAGTGGACCAATCACGCGGCCCGCTTTGTGCGCCCATCTCCATAATTGAGCCGGGACCTGGAAAGAAAAGACACTTGCGGCCTCCTCTGTGATTGCCCTGCCCAGGATCTGGCCAAAACATTCCAGCAACAAGATGGGGGTGGGGTGAGAGAATGGGGAGATGAATGAAGGAGGAGAAAGGAGAGGTGGAGATGCAGATGCATGAGAGGGAGAAGAGGGAGAGAGCGTAAGAAATGAGAGCAAGAACGTATTGGAGTGCAATTTTTAATGAGAAGGACAGAAAAACACAGCAAGGCAGCCTGATGAGTGTGTGTGTGTGTGTGTGTGTGTGTGTGTGTGTGTGTGGCCCTTTCCATGACATCTCCATATCCCAAGACATGGAGACACAACCAAAAAAGGGATGTAAAGACAGCTAGACAAACTGAGTGACAAAGACCTGCGGCAGATGCATCTCCATTTCTGTCATCACTTCACTCTTGAAATGCAAAATTCCGACAGCAGCATCCCTAATCTTTCAGCAGTAAGGAAGTCAAATACACACACACACTCACACTCACACACACACACACACATACACTATTTCAAACACCTTTTGTCCTCCACACGCACACACACACACAAACACACACACCCTTTCAAACACTTCTTTTTCCTCCTCAATGTTCTATTCCAGTCTGCTGGTACATTTTCCAAAAACAATCTCTGTAGCTCCCTTCTTCCACATCAGGCAGAGCCACAGGTGAAGAGAGGGGGAACAGTGAGCACCACCAGCATAACTAGCAGTTGTCAGAATGGATCTGTGTGGACATCAACACCACCAGCACCCCTGCTGACAAATACCAGCCTTGTCAAAAAGCAAATATTAGTTGTGTGTTTCACAGTCAGGATAGGCACAGCTACAGCTATACAAACCCACAGTAGCACCGCTTTAACATGCAAAGAATTAAGGCAAGCGAGACACGCACACACGCACAGTGAGAGAGGAGGGAAAAGGCATGATGTCTCATAAAAAAAGCATGCACGCACACACACTCACAATTGCTCACACACAGAAACACACAAACACACACACACACACGCACGCACACACACACACACACACACACACCAACTGCATGCAAAATCTCACAGAGATCCACTGATTTAAAGCTGCAGAACCCCCTGCCGTTTGTTAGTGGGAGAGCGTTAAGGCACTAAAAGCATGGACATGAAGAACTCAAGGTACAGTATTCTCTCATTTCATCGCAGAGCTGAATGGATGGCCACCCCTGACCCCCAACCCCATCCCCCCACCTAATCCATTTTCATGAGATGCGATGATGTGGACATTACTAGACAACACAGTTTCGAGTGTCCATATCCAGGTCGTGCAGGTATTACTGTGAACCTGGAGACGGGCAAGAGAGTGGTGTGTGTATGTGTGTGTAGGGTGTGTGTGTTTTGGGGGGGGGTGGGACAGAGTCCTTGCTTCCTGAATACATGAATAGACAGACAGGCAGGCTCTGGCATTCTCATTAGCATAGAGCACTGCCAGGGTCGTGGGGAGTGAGGAGGGAGTGGATGGGAATGGAGACATGAAAGGATGTCACGGCCAGGCCAAATGTTATGTCTGTCTAGGCTGTCGCACTGCCTCACACTTCTTTTTTTTCTTTTTTTCCCCTGAATCCCCTAGAAGCTCCATTTTAGTGATCCCACCTCCCCTTCCCCCTCCTCATAAAATACCCAACCCCCCACCACACACACACCACCTACCCACCTTTCAACCCCTGCCCATGCTTACCCCTACACACACACTCTCTTCTCCCCTGCACGGGCTATGAGTCAGCAGCAGTCGGTCACTCCGTTTCCATGACAACAGCACAAGCCGAGGGCAGAATGGACGCCTTTGGAGCGGCGCGGCGGACGCCAGCAGAATTTCAATGGTCAAGTTGGGGGCAGGCGTGGAAGGGACATAGGGGTGGGGGTGGGGCGGGGGTTGGGGGTTGGGCAGGGAATGGGTATGGCGAAGGCGCCACATACTACACAAAACGACACCTCTGTAATCCACTTGGTAAGCCCTCACCTCTGGTGGGGTAGAAGGATGGGAGAGCTGAGGGGGGCCCAGGGCCTGAGTGGCAGCACCTGATTGCAGCGTTTTTCCATCTCTTTAACCCCCCCCTCCAAAAAAAAAAAAACACACCCATTCCCCTACTGCCCAGCACCACCTTCCACTCCCTAAAACCCACCCGCTGTGCTTGACTGAGTGGGCTGCAAGGACCTGCTAGGCTAGAAACTCTTGGTAATTCCTTTAGGAATGTGGCTGTGATTTCAGCCTCGTTTGACATGAATGAACACACACAACGTTAATACACTCGCTGGGGCACAAAGACGTGGTGTAATGCCTTGTTGACTTCTGTTTTTCGAGGTCCTCTTTACATTTCTGTGCGAGATTCCACAGATCAAGCTAAGAATTTAGCAAATAGGATCTTGAGGAGGGATCAGGGCAATTAAGGCTTTGCGGTGATGTCAGCCTGTTATTGTCGCTGTTGAAAGGATAACAGAATAAACCAGATTGAAACTAGAGAAAAGAAGTCTTCGGTGTTAGCTATGCACACATCCGCAGTATTGAAGGACCATTACATAACAATGTGCTTATATAGAGTTCTGTGAGTAGCCTCCAAGCTAACTCCTATTTGAGCCACCGTCTCTAATGTTCTTTTTCATTCTTTTTTCTTTCTTTTTGTGGGGATAAAGTGAGCAGCAAGCTGGCGAGATTTCTTAGCAGTAGCGTGTTATGAGAGATAGTAAATTCCCAAAGCCAAATCAATGTTTGAAATTTGCAGTGTTTTGTAAAGCAGGCCATTGACGGTGAAGGTGAACAAATGAAAATGGAAAATACTGTACCTTAATATCTCATGTCCCCATGGTGGATTAAATACCCCACAAAAATCCACTGTGACAATATGGATGCCATGAACGCACAACCAAAGATGATTTTACTGTACTTTCAGTTTGTTTTTTATTGAAATAAACGTCTTCTTGGAATTAGAAAAAAAGAAACTTTGTACAAAAATGTTCATAATACAATAGATTTCAAATTAGCAATACCACATAATGGAAAGAAAAAAAAATACATATAGCAGGTTGAAGCCAAAGTGAGGAGGGATATAGCTGCAGCTTTAAATGCAGTTCAAATCATCATATAAGCAGGTAGGTTGTAGGTTTCAGGTTTGTGTGTGTGATTTTTTATATATATATATATATGGTCTTGTATATCATAGCAGATAGTAATATTAATCCTTCATTGTGAATTATTTAACTGGTGGTATCACTTTTTGAATAACCAGTGTGAATAAAAAAACATAAAATAAAAACAGGTATGCAAGCACGCTGCCAGCAACAACACAATGAGAAAACAATGAACAATGACCAACAACAAACATCAACAAACATAAAATTATATTCACAAACAATATGTACACTTCTCTTGACCATCACCCCATTCAACTCTCAACACGATTGTCAGCTAAACGCTCCAAATGAGGTCACATAACGACAACAGTGATACTTGTTTTTTGGCTTTCTGTAAGCTTTACTGCGCTAAAACTAACACAGCCATGGACGTGTATCTGTTTCCTTCTTTCTTATTTCCTCCCATTTCACAGTGTTATGTGACATCACACAAATCAGACCTTACCGGAATCCATAACTTATAATTGGGCCCGTAACACACTGACATGGGAAGCTCGTTATGGACGTGCGTTTAACAACCCCTCATATGGACATTAAATAAAGCAAGGCACTCACAGTCTATGCGGCAGAGGAGGAGGGAGAGGCAGGGGCATATTACCTGCCATTAATCTGTGCAAACAATTTACTTAAGCTCCACTAAGACGAGAGCAGAGTAATTAAAGTCGTTTTTCAAAGGCCTGACTGACGATGTGTAAGTGTAAATGTGTGTGTGTGTGTGTGTGTGTGCATGTGCATCCGACTCAAACACAGGAGACACATAAAAGCCTCACACCACAAGCGTGATTTTCTTTCCTCTCCTTCACATTTCACAGTGCTGCCCCTTTCCAATTCAAAGCCAACATTTAGTCCGTGGTTTTGACGGAAGACCAAGCAGTAGTAAAATAAGGGAAGTGACCTTTGCCAAATTGCTTACACGCCTAAAAATGCTCTAGTGAATGAAACTTAATTCTCTAGAGTAAGGCATGTATTAATAACTTGAAAGAACAAACATGTCATACTGTCAACACATTTTTTTCTTGTTGAAACGACTCTGCATGTGGGCCTTTGAGCATGTCAGTGTACACTGATTTACACATTTGAATCATCTCTTGAAAACACAAAATGGAACAGAACAAACTGAAACAGAATTATTGTGTCAGATCCTTCACTTAATCCAAGATAGGTATTTTGAACATAAATTAAGTCAAAGTGTAAAGTGTATCCTTTTCAAAAGGTGAAACACAAAACTGAAAAAATGAAAAAAAAAAGAAAAGAAAAAAAAAATTAAATAAAAATACACAAACCAAAAATCGTCATGGCAAACTCGTCCTACTGCGCTAAAGAGTGGCATGCTCACTCAACTGTAAATCTGTGCAACTTTGGCTTCTTGTGATTTATATATAACTTTTTTGTTTGTTTTCACATACATTCAGTCCGATTCCCTACCAAACCTTGTCGCTCCACATTATATTCCCGTTGTACCGTGGCGCGCTTATGTAGTAGTCGCCTACCTGTTTGTTGCTGTATTTCGGCGGGTTGGCTGTAATCCTGTAATCCGAATACTGGTCGGAGCCTGTCGAGCTGTTGTCTCCTGTTCCCACAAAGGTGTTGGTGGCAGGAAGGTCCTGCACAGCCTGGTGCTTCTTGGAGGCCGACGGGGACTGAGGCTGAAGCTGGATGGAGGGCAGGGGAGAGTTGGAGCGGTAGTGTCTGCCCAAGTCTGGGCTGCCCGGAGGGTAGTTGAGGGGCAGGTGGATCCTGGGGCTGTCATTGACACTGTCGTTCATGAGGTTGAACTTCAGGCCTTTTTGGAGGCTAGCCTCCTCGTCCTCCTCCAGGGGCTTGGCAGGCTTAGGGGCTTTGTTCTTCTTGCTCTTCTTGCCCTTGCTGCTCTTGGGCCCCTGCTTTGGAGCGTAGAGGTCTTTACTCTCCTTCTTGCCCGCCTGGTAGCCACTTTTAGTCTCCTTCTGAAGCCTGTGTCTGATCACCACCACCACCACGATGACTAGGATGACCCCAGCCAAGCCTGCCAGGCTGCCGTACACAATGTTGCTTTGCTGAATGCGCAAATACTCGTGTGGATCGCCAGCAATGTCCTTGTCCATTGGCGTGACCAGGCTGTAGCCCACCAGGGACTCCACTAAGGTAACGTTGCCAAGGGTCTCATTCACGTAGATGTGCACAAGCGCAGTGGTGTGGCGCGGAGGCTTGCCCTTGTCACTGACACGCACTACTAGTCGGTGAAGGCCCCTGTGTTGGCCCGTGATGGTTTCAACCAGCGTGATACCACCCTCAGTTGGGGAGATGCGGAAGAGGCCATGTGGATTGCCACCAACGATTTTGTACTCAAGCTCTGCATTAGGCCCCGTGTCCATGTCCTCCGCCTCAACCCTCTCTACATGAGTCTCAGGGGTTGTGTCCCGATCGAGAAATTTGTACGTGGAGTTGGCAGGTTTGGTGACATAAGGGGCATTGTCATTTTCGTCCAGGACATTAATGGTGACGCCCACGTAGGAGGACCGTGGCGGGTCACCTCCATCAACCGCCTTCAGCCGGAAGGTGTAGGTGCTCTCCTTCTCCCGATCAAAGGAGATGCTGGACAGGATTGTGCCTGTTCCATTCTGGATGACAAACTTTCCGTTGTCAGGCTCCACCGACAGACGCACTTTCGCGTTGTCCCCTTTGTCTGCATCAATGACCGTCACCATGCCGACAGGACTGAGTGGGGGCATGTTTTCGAGGACGGAGAAGCTATATCCGCTCAGCATGAATTTGGGGTCGTTGTCATTGCGGTCAAGCACTCGGACTACGACAGTGGCTGTCCCCCGTTGGCTCGGAACACCTTTGTCTGCCGCAGCCACATGGAACGTGTATTTTTCTTGCTGCTCGCGGTCCAGTGTGTTCAGAACGCGCACCTCACCAGTGTTGGCATTGATCTCAAAGAGTCCCTGGATAGACGTGTCCATGAGTATGCTGTACGTGAGTTCAGCATTGGTCCCACTGTCTGCATCAGTTGCAACTACATCCAGAACTTTATCACCTGGTTGGTTCTCTTCTGCAAAGTCGACTTCAAACTGGGATGGGGAAAAAATGGGTGCATTGTCATTTGTGTCTGTGACCTGGACCTTCAGGGAGTTGGTGCTTGACAGAGCTGGGTTGCCCGAGTCAACACCCACAATCTCGATCCTGTAATCCTTGATGCGCTCATAATCGAGTGGCGTGGTTGTCTGAAGGAAGTACTTTCTCTTTTTCTCATTGGCCGATTCGCTGGCTCGTGTCAGCTGAAAAGGTACATCCCCAGCCACCACACAAGTAACGATGGCGTTCTCCCCCTCGTCTCGGTCCGACACCTCCACCAGTGCCACAGGGGTGCCAACGGGCGTATCCTCCGAAATGTTGGCCACGCCGTCCTCGTGGGTCACCAGGCCGATCCCACGGATAGTGATGGTGGGGGCGTTGTCGTTCTGATCCTTGACAGTGATGGTCACCTGGACCTTAGAGCTCTTCACTGGAGGACCACTATCCTTTGCCACAACATAGAACTTGAGGACACCCACCTCCTCTCGGTCCACCAGGCCTTTGACGTAGATGATGCCGGTGTTTCTGTCGATGTTGAGAAGCCTCTGCACCATTGCCGAGGCCTGATGCAGACTGTATGTCACCTCTCCATTGGGACCCATGTCAGAATCATTGGCTTTCACCTGAAAGATACACAATAAAGCTCAGTAAATGAGACATACCAGCCCACACATACAGACAACCACGTTCTTAGCACTCAGATACAACACGTCCAAAATGTCTCTGTAAATACTACAGCATGAAACAGCATTCTGGTAGAGCATTGCATTTGCTGCTGCCTCCTATTAAGCTGTAGCCAGTCTAAACACAATAATAGTGATTGTCGCACACTCCATTGACACCCATGTGAGAAATAAGGCTGAACGTTAATCAGTTCCTCACATTATTATAAAACACTTGTTCAGAGAGGGTCATTAGAAGGGGATTGAAACAAGTGACAGCAAGGCATAGGCAATGGATGGCACAGGCCCACACTACAGTAATCCCTGCCAAAAATAAGACTCACACAGCCAGGCGGAAGCTCATCCAGAGACTGCATTGGGGTAATTAATAAACTAATTCAAGCTTCATGAGAAATGTCTGTCCTTCCTCTTGCTTTCCTGGGGGAGAATATCTCTTCAATATCAATATATTTTATACCACTTCTAGGTAGAGCAAAGAATCACTTCATAAACCAGAAAAAAAATGTTACTCTGTCCCCTGTGAAGACAGACAAGTCCTTTAAATAACCGTCAATGTCCATAACCTTACAGTCAGTAAAGAAGATTACATGACTGTTGCCCTCTGACAAATGCAAATGGTATTCCTTGTTAGTCATGTCATTTTTCCCATGGCTAGACTCCCCACTCCTTCCTCCACACAAACTAACAAAACCCCACTGCATTGCAAAGCTCGTCTTTAATCTCAGTCAATCATAAGATTATGTACGGGGCTTATGTTATTATTTTTCTATGTGACTCATTCCCATTTCATGTGCAAAACAAACTGGTAAATTCATTTGGCTAAATGTGCGTTTGAAGAGCTTTCCAGTAAAGGGGCCTGAAATACTTGATTGCCACTTCTAGCCTTCTAAACTCGTAAAATGAGGCAATTTTCATAACACTGCTCGCTTGCATTTGCTCTCTCTGAAAGCTTATTAAAAAGAGGAGTCAGAGAGAGCAGGAAGAAAAACTAGAAAAATAAATAAATAAACAAAAAACGCTTGACACACTCTTTGAAAACAACATGGCCGCATGGATTAATTGTTGACTGGGAGATTAACAGTCTTTAAAACAATTTTATGCTTGGACACTTGCCTCTGTTGGTGCCTGGCAAATTTCCAGCAGCATGCAACACCTAATCTCAGCCCTGCCAGTTTGTGGGGTAACTCAATATGTAATTCACACATCCTCTCCTACAAAGCGATTCGGAATTAGAATGACAAAATGAATCAATAGCTTGCAAAAATGTGGGTTAGTTAGCTTGTTTTGTTAACCTTTCCACTACCATTATAGATCTGATCCAGGAACATAACAGTGGGAAGCAGACTCCTTGTTCTGCAAGGGTGCTTGAATGCTAGTGAGGGGGAGCGTTTGAGTGCTTCTCTGCAGTCAGACAGCCCCTCTCTCTCCCTCCGCTCTTCTCTTCTCTTGTGCGTTTCCCTCTAACAATCTCCCTTTTTCTCCCCTCCGGTCTGTCCGAGCCTCTTATTGTGCTGAGAATACCTGAACAGGGAGCGCGTCTGAACAATGCGCCATTTCAGGAGCCTGTGCCTCCTTTTCACAGAACAGTCTTTGTTCAGTTCCAAGTTGTGATAATACTGGATACCAGGCTTCAGGCCTTCATTGGCTTTTCATGACAGACTGGATATACGGGAGACATTTTGACAGACTGCTGTTGCAATTCCTTCTGTACAGCCTTTTGGACATCTGTCTTACTTTTTTTGTTTTGTTTTGTGTTTTTTTCATCAACTGAAACCATAATCTGTCATCTTGCTTAACTGGACTAGGTTTTGCATAAAAATTTCACCATCAAAACCTAGAAGCTAGTTTTGTTGGCACGGATCCTACACTTCATATGTGTGTATGCAACCTAATGCATATGTTCTCAGCTGAACAGAAGGATACTGAGTTGAACCCAAAGCAACATCACTACACACATCATCACATTTCATTTTCATGAAATAGTCTTTTCCAGTGCTTTACAAGAGGGACTGTAATGGATGTGGACTTAAGCACTAGTGATGTGCTATGCAAACACTTTCTAGCAACTATAAAAGTAAAGTACAAATAAAGTGACTTCTCTCTCCTTATCTGCTCCTCCAAAGTGACAGATTCACAACAGTGGATTTGGGATTTAAATCAAGGCCAAGCGACTGTCAGCTTCAGTATGCCTACCGTTGTTATTTTTTTCATGGAAATACTTTTTTCACCCTAATTGTGACAGGATAGAGAAATGCGTGTAGGTGAAGATTTAAAACTCTGTCACTCTTCACTTCTCGTACAAATGCTGCAACCAGCTGCACCTCCACCCACAACTTTTCCTTACCTGTAAGACAGAGTGACCGGTGGGGCTGTTTTCCAGCAACTCTGCCTCATAATGAGACTTCTCGAAGCGGGGCGGGTTGTCATTGACATCGGTAACGGTGACGCGCAGCAGGGCACTACTGTAGCGCGGTGGCGTCCCTCCATCCACCACCTTGATGCTGAGGTCGTAGGAGTCGCGCGCCTCCCGGTCCAGGTTGCCCAGCACTATGAGCTGTGGCAGCTTCTCGTCCGTGTCCTGTGCCACCTGCAGGCTGAAGAGGCTGGTGGCGTCTGGTGGTGCAGTCAGCGAGTAATCGGCAATGCCATTTGAGCCTGAGTCCTTGTCGGTGGCAGTCGGGATAGGAAACAGTGTGCCCACATGTGTGTTCTCTGGGATGGACAGGGAGAGGATGGGCGATGCAAATTGAGGGGTGTTGTCGTTGAGGTCCATTATCTCGATGCGACCCTCAATCAGGCGTGGGCCTTGGCCTTTGATGAGGTCAGTGATGGACACCTCAAACTCCAGGTAACAGGGCTCACCCTCAAACAGGTAGCGACAGTCCTTCAAGGTCTCCCTATCGATGGGGATCTCAGTAGTGTAGATGTCCCCTGTCTTGCCATCCACGCGTAGGTAAGGGCTCCCCACCTCCAGCTTGTAGAGGTGACCCGTGTCAGGCAGGCCCTGGTCTGCCGCCAAGCTGCCTATCAACGTGTTGGGCGGTTTCTCCTCGGCCAACTGGTACTGGATGCCTGCAACCCCAGAGCAGAACAGGACCAGGAACAGCAGTGTGATCCATGCCAATGTGGTGTCCTGTCGTTGCGACATGACACCGCCGTGCTGAGACATCATCACTCTGCAGCTGGAGAGAGACCAAAAAAAACAAGACAAACAAATAAATTAACAAGATGACACATGTAAACAAAGAAAATAACAAGAAGAGACATTTGTTCTCTTGGCAGCAGACAGTGCTCTCGCTAACATCCAGGACTATGCCGGGAGGCCTTTTAACACAAGGGGCTGAAGTGGAATTTACTGAGGATGGATACTTCAGGATTTATGACTGATCTTTTCTCTTTTACTGTAAACTCTGCTCTCATGAGGCACTAAATGTGTCAGAAATAATTCCTGATGCATGCCGTTCATTTCGCTCTGAGGCCCTGTTGCCTTGCAATGCCAGGTAGTACTTCAGAGAACTAAAAGCACCATTCGGATGATCAGCTTTCAATAGAACACCAATCTAAAGGCAACATCAAAGTCAAGGCAACATCAAAACAGATACAGCTGACAGTTCACTGGCTCTGATCCTTACTTTGGCAAAGTGCTTTTATTTGGGGTGAGAGCACAATAGCAGACCTACGATCATGATCTTAACTTCATGGTGGTTAAAGATAAAGCCTACAGTATCTTGTTAATGTTAATCATAACATGGACATGCATTTCCAAAGACCTCTGTAGAATTTTGTTGAGGTATTCCATCTTAAGGTTTCCTCAGAAGCTTCGGGCTTTTAATGAGAGGCTCAGAGATGCTCAAAATCTCAGATTGAGATCTTCATGATGTGAGATAAAATTACTGTTCAAAGGCTTCTGTAGAATGACAGGGCAAGACCATGTTACAGTAATGTTTCCCAACAAGGCATAGCCTTTAACTAGAGGCTCTGAGTATTAGTAACTCCAAATCAGAGATTAGGATCTACATGATGTCAGTAAAAAAATATCATAATCATCACTAATAGATTAGACAGAGGGGAGGGGAAATTTGCTGTTAAGTATCTTGACTTACAGGTTTCCCACACTGTAGCTCTATGTTAGTATTGGTGTAGACAGGGAAAAATATTAGGAAAAAAATTTAGGCAACTGTTATCACGGTAGATGAAACATTGAGCATGACCACATGATCACAGCTTTAATTTGCACAGTAAATGGAAGGTAATCTACTCCTCCTTGTGAAGCCTAATCTACTCGCTTTAATTAATTACAATTTTTCTTTTTTCATTGTGGTCATTTTGATCTATATTTTCCCATTAATGCTACCTGCTTTCACCTACATCTGCAAAAAGTTCCAACAGTTTGCCATTGACCGGTGACAGTTGCGCTACAAGTACATTCAGACGCACAAACACACACACACACACACACACACACAATTATCCACTCCAACAAACACATAGACAGGCAGGTCACATGGGTTAACCTACTGTCACATCCCTGATATTTTAAAGCTCTGGTAGTCCAGTCCTCCCTCTCTGTCTTCCTTCCTGTCTTATCTCTGCAGTTCACAGAGCACAGATGACCACTCATTACTCCTCTTGAGCAACACCTTCTCCTGTCTGATAAACCTCACACCCCCACCCCAAACTCACCCCCACCCTAAAATCACCACAATGCTCACTACAGCCCCTTTCTCTCCACAGGTGCTTATACAACAGAGCCAAATGGAAAAGGATCACCGCGTTATAACAGAAGAGTGAAAAGAAAAAAGTGAGTGTGTGTCTTTGTGTGTGAGTGTGTGAGAGAGAGAGAGAGAAAGAAAGAGAGAGCGAGAGACAAAAAAAATCCTAAAAAGGCTTGAACACGGTATTACCACCCCAACTGCACCCCACAGACAGCAGCAAAGACATAAATGCACATCTTTCCAGGTAAACAAAAGACAGGAGAGAGAACTAGAGCCAGGTGGAGGTAAGGAGGAGAGAGAAAGAGAGGTAGGGGTGTTGGTGGTTGAGGGAGAGAGAGAAAAAAGTGGTATTTGGTAAAAACAGGATGATAAATAAGAACTGGATAAGACTGGCTTCTGCTTCTTCCTGCACACCAACAACACAACACAACTGCAACACAAATACACACACCAAATGGGTGGAATGGTGTGTGTGTTTGTGTGTGTGTTTGTTTGGAGGGGGACTGATTTGTTATTTTGACTGCCACATTACAAACCAAACTGCATCAGAAACTGCAACCTTTCCGTTTCTATCCTGCCTTTAGTCCTCTAATGATTCCCAGGAGAGGCTCTGGATGCTTTACTACCTCATACTAACCCTACACTACTGCAGCTCAGTGCACTAACAGAGCAACAGAGCTGGCCCGGGCTAGGGTCAGATCAGGCCCAAACTGGGTCACCTGTTTTCTTAACAGTAGGATAGAATAGACCATGAGTTGGACATCCAGACAGTAAGTAAACAAACCAACCAACCGAGCAAATAAAGACAGGCAAGAAACACAAGAAACACACACACACACAGAGTAGTAAACTCACAACAACATAGACATCCTTAGGTACACATATATATGTATTCACACACACACACATACACACAGGCACATGAACTCACACTTGCACACTCACAGTTGCTCATGAAAAATGTGAGCAAACACTGCAAACAATGGAACGCCTACACAACAGAGTGTGTGTGTGTGTGTAGCAGAGCTCAGCGCTAATGAGAGAAAGATGGATGGAGGTGGAGATGTGATCTCCCAACGCCAGGATGAGGCTGACGGCAAGAGAGAGAGAGAGAGGGAGAGAGAGAGAGAGATGAGAATTCTCACTTCTCATTACTCCAGCGCTCTAATTCGGGATCTGTCGAGACAGCCGCCAATGACACACTTCTGTAAGAGAGGGCTAATTAAAAGCTTCATGGTAAAAAAAGAGGGTAAAAAAAAGAAAGAAAGAAAAACACAGGGTTTGGGGGAGACGTGTAAATGCCTCCGCACTCAAACGACATGGTTTCCATGGCTTCCAGGGGTCAGACGGCATCACTGGCATTTCACACAGGCCTGGGAGGCAGTGAGAGAGCGGGGAAGGAGGATTCTCTACCAATGGTGGCAAAAAAACAGGTCACCACCAGACGTCTGAGTGAGTGACCTGGCAGGGCAATGGGCCTCTTTATTTTCATTTGGCCTGAGCAACTGGACAGAATATTAAAAACCAGCCAGCCACTACAATGAGTAAACAAGTAGCAAACATAAACAAACAAAAATATGGAGCTTAGAGAGATGGAGAGAGAGACTCTCTCTCCCACACAAGGTCATTGCACTTAGTATTGTGTGTCCTATAGATGCCATTAAATGCCATTAGAAATAGAAATAGAAATGTGAGAATAAAAAAATAAATTAACTGACTTGAACTGAACGGAACAGAATAGAACTGAACTGAACCAAAAATAAGTGAAATGAATCAAATTGAATCTGGGGGGAGGGGTTGTTTCCACTGAGGCAAAAAGCCTTTGGGCTTTGACAAAAATACAGTGTGAGTCCTCCGAAAGCCTCTCAGGGCTTCAAAGATTGGCCTGTGTGTCCTTCAGCACTGAGTGTTAAGGATGGGAGAGACCTTTCCAATGGTGACCTTTCTGTCCCAAGGGTCTCAGCCCCTCTCTATGGAAGCCTCACACTGGGCTTGGAAAAGCAACCCCCAGACCAGAGGGGGGCCGTCACGTTCAGCACATCCTTTCCCACACTCCCCTAGTGAGAAAACGTTCTCAGCAAGCTGTAAAAGTGTGTACGTGTATGTGTGTGCGCGCGCCTGTGTGTGTGTGTCACTAAACTACAAATTCATGAGAACTTTGGGGTTGAGCCTTATATAACAAGTACATATGTTGTGGAAGTGAGTGAGTGGAGCGGAAAAGATGTAAGAAGTGTGTGTGAAGTGTGTGTATGAGCATACACAGTGTGTGCAATGGACAGGAAAGTGTGTGTGTGTGAGGTGGGTTGGTGGGCCTATACAGTATGTAGAATGGACAGCCAAGTGTAAAGGGCCAGTTTTCCAAGAGTGCACTAAAACAAGAAGCTTTAAATTTGTGTATTTATTTAATCCTTCAGTGTGTGTGTTTGTGTGTGTGTGCCTGTCTATGTGTGATATCCGGGTGGTCAAGCTTGCAGCCTTGGCAAGAGCACGGCCCATTGTGATGGAAATGACACGTCCCAGTGCTCCAGAGTGGCATGTCCTTAACGATGCCAACATTTACAAGACACTGGAGGCTTAAGGGAGAGAGACAGGCATCTGGCACGGCTCCGTTTTCAGAACTGCATAAACACAGACACACACACACACACAGGCCTCCTGCAGACACGGTTGCACAGGTAGGAGGCTACATAACAATAGACCATTAGAGGTGCATTCTTTTCTTTCATTCTGTCTCTCTCTTTCTCTTTCAGATCTCTCTTTCCTTTCTTTTTAAGTGGTGTGATGTGGTGATCTCCAATCATTGGCTGAGTGGTGGGTTTTATAGCCCAGAGATTTGACTTTAAATCGGCGGGGACAAGCCGCCTGCATCATGCAGCTGACAGTTGAACTGTGACAGCAGAACTCGGGAAAATTAGTAATGAAAGCAGGTATGAAGAGAGAGAGAGAGAGTGAGAGAAATTGACAGAAAAAGATGGAGATACCGTAGTATACAAGTCTGTCATAATTCACCAGAATTTATGCTCTCCTCTCAAGCTACAGACTGCCTGCCTCTATGGGCTATGTTGTGAACATGCTTTTATTCCCGAAAGAGAGGAAAAGGAGAGAGGGGGGGGGGGTTGCTGGTTAAAATCCCTCTATTGAACCATCATGTGGATCAAGGACATCTAAAAAACGATAACCAGTAAAGGCAAACCAAGAGCATTCTACCAAATAAATAAAAAGCTTTCCATCAACAATAATGGAACAAAAAGCAACTCTATTCAACTCTAACGGTAGATTTAACTATGCCCTTATATAGGAGAGAGAAGAAGTATAGAAAAAATGTGAGAGTGAGAGAAAGAGGTTTGCATTTAGTCCACACCCTGCCCACCCAACCCTAAAATCTATAAAATCCCATTTGGCTTACTGTACCATATAAAGCTTGTTGCTTCCTTTTTGCCTGTCATATTTGCTTGTTTGTTTTTCAGCCTTTTCTCTCTTTCTCTGTCTTAGTCTGTCTGTCTGTCTATGTCCCTCTGAGGGAGGCCTTTGTGCTCCTAGGGAGGTTAAATGACTTAACAGGCTAATTACCATTCAGAAGCCCCCCTCTGCTGCCTCTCTGCACAACCAATGTATGAGAATTATATTTTAAGTCTCTGATTGGAACCTGTAGAATCATCATCTTTAACACAAGGAAACCTCTGACTCTCCTTACAAGATACCCAATGTATGTCAGAGGCCAATAGGCTTAACTTAGATTCCAGCATGAAGAGGAAAAGACCAGGCCACAGAGTAACTCTGCAGATCAAAGCTCCATGTTGCAGAAGGCCATGGTGACCATCCTTTGCTCAAAGACAGATAAACAAGGTGGTTGCAGAGGGCAAAGTGGAGTGCCGCATTTGAAAAAAGCACAGCTGCGTCACCAGACCACTGAGAGAGAAATGTTGCTGGTCGGATTCACCATGGGGACGGCGCGTCACAGTAACGCATGGGTCATCATGCATTCGCTCGCCAGTGATTGTGCGGTGGAGCTTGGTCAGGGCGAATGGGTTCACCATAATTAAAGAATTAAATCAAATGTGTGACATTTCAAGCAAGAGACAAAGGGAAAGAGCGCAAGATAAAGACTGGGGGGGAGAGAGAGAGAGAGAGTTGCACTCGTCCAATGCAAAGAGAAGGATTGGCTCTGAGCGCCTGAGCCGATACCATCTAACCCGGGTTAATGTATAACTCGCTCCCTTTCCAAAGTGCGTCAGTGAACATTTTAGTGCTGTGAGTAACGGCTGATCCGTGGGCTCTGTGCTCAAAGCCTCTGGATAAACACCTCTCCTATTCAAATATGAGAATGTGGGCTATTGCCGCAATTTCCTGTTGGTTGACTGTGCCACATTTATGACAGTTATCAGACAACATATGATGTCATGAGACTATAACCAGCTATTGAGGAGCAGAGAGAGAGATATCTGAGTCAAATGAAAAACAAAGATAACGCGCTAACACACATCAGTCATCAGACACACACACATACACAGATATTATGCCTGGCTCTGAAACCTGTGACACACCCTGTGCATTAGCAGAGCCTCCGCCAGGAGCGCGTCTCGATTATGAGAAGGGCTGCCCATAAACCACACTGGCCTCACTGCACAACTATGCTGCAAAACACTAACATATTTCACATCTCACTACAGCAGAGATAAGCCAAATAGGCACAACAATATCAAAGCAAAATGCAAGACTGAGTCTGTCTACACTTCAATACATACCATACCTCAATACATCTATCTATCAATCTATGTATTTATCTATTCATCTATTTATCTATGGGGGCAGCCGTTGGTTTGGGCCTCGGACTTGTAACTGAAGGGTGGTTCGATCCACGACGAGTAGGAAAAATGTGTGGTGTGTATGTCACTAACCCACACATGGAGGGGCCGAATCTCTAATGAGATCAAAAGAGTGTTTATACTGATATACTAATTTATCTATCTACAGTATTTATCTACCTTTTCTCGAGCGAGGTGCATGGGGTGCAAATTAACACAGTGTGAATGGCAGGTCAGTAGAGGGCAGAGGGACCAAGGGCCACAATCCATGCTCACCGCAGGTCTTAAACATACAACGGACACAGGGCCACTGCCTCACGCCATAAGCCCCTACCAACTCCATTGTCCTCCACAACCACCCCATTCTGCCAGCAGCCTTGGCCCCGGCCCTCACTGGCTGGATAGTCACATTAGAAAAGATCTTTTCCTGGATGGGTGGTCCAGCACCCCAAACACACACACACACACACTCCTCAGGACACAGGGGATTACTTTAATGATTTCATTCAGACACTGTTGGGCGAAGATTAGTCTGTCCCCTCATTCATAGGGGGGAAGCTGTTGCAAAGCAGGCCAAGGCTGGGACCATGTGTCACCGCAACTGAAGCCAGTCACTATTGGCCGTTCCTGTCTTACCGCTTTCCACTGAAGCACACACTAAATGAGCATGTACGCAAAAATGTCTTCTTCATGTGTTTGGACTAGGCTAACACTACACTTTATAGCTATCAGTCTCCAAGGCCTTGGCTTGCTCTCCATGAATGTAATCAAATACTTCATATACAGCTACATTACTGCATTTATTTTCCCTTGCTTGATGGTGTAATAAATTGTACAAGAGGGAGGACTTGACCCTATTGAATGGATAATGCCACAATTTTGAGATAATATGCATAAGGAGACATTGAAGCAAAAAGGCAGTCCCATGGCAATACTGAGTCATGTCGAGATACACGAGATACAGTCACAACTGGGAACATATATCAAGACAGATTTGCGTTTTGGTTTATTCTTAACTCAAAGCAAACAACAGTTAATAGTATATTAAATAAAAGAATATTAAATAAAATAAATGCATAAGTATGCCTGTGAGTAGATGAAATGATGCTATCACACCATTTAACCACAAAATCCCTTGAGAAATCTCAATTTAACACGAGTCTATTAGCACTGGTTAATAAAAAATCATATTCTCATCATGAAATGATGGCCTCAATAATTTCACTGTCATCTAAAATGTCAAAATGAACAACGTGCAACTGTAACACTGTTGCTCCCTTGTAGCTTACCTACTTACAACGCTCCGCCGTCAACTGAGCAGCACTTTCTTGTACAAAACCAACCGCGGATTAGTGATAGAAGGCAGGTAAGACAACAGTGTACACAGACTAGGCATACATATTGAACTATTACAGAAATGGGATAACGCGGAATGTGTTTCTCTAACAGCAACTATCTCAAAGTGGACAGCAGTAACAGTTCGACAAATCAGCATGCGCCAAAACTAGTGTTCCGGAGAATCAGAGATTAGTTCAGAATAAAACCAGCGACCGAAAGATCATGAGTGTGAGCTACAGCTGAAACGGAAACAGAAGATAGGAAAACGTAGAAACTGAGTTCCCTAAATTGCATCACATATTACATGTCAAACACTAACACACACACCACAATAATGGATAAAGCCAACATAAGGCTACGTTAATGACGTTAATGCATACAAGCAGTAGCCAACAAATTATGTGCAATGCAGTTTCTTTTTATAGCCAATTTTCCCCACGAAAACTGCTAACCTCATACTCTATTTGGCAGAGTAAATTGCCGAGCGTGCATGCTGCTGACAATTAATGCACTCTGGCATTGTAAAATGAAATGTGACCGTTTCATTTTGAATTTCAAAGTACAAAACAACTGTAGCTAAAGTTACTTTGTTGTACGCGCGCTGACATTCTAGAGACTATTGGAGAACATGATTTTACGCTAACTTCGGAGACTTCATTGACAGTCGCCAACAACAGTACAATTACAATTTACATATTTTTAGCAATGCACCACAGACCTACCTCTGTCGTCGGTGTAGGTGAAGTATCCTGCAGTTGACAGACCGAATTACTCGCACTACTATCTGTGCGACTATTAACTACGCTATGCTGGCTCGTGAACCCCAGCGCGAGGTGGACGCAGGCTCAACAATGGTTGAACCGCACTGAATAAACCAGTCTGTTGAACATACTTGTTACACCCATCACATTAGTCTTTTTACTGAGAGTGTGGCAGTGAGAGACCAAGTTAGCTATAAAGGGAAAAGGGTAATATGTTCCCGTTGCCGAATATTTAACACTGCCAGAGAACAGCCATTAAACAAACCGTGAAAAAACATTTGCAAAGTCAGCGTCCATCGATCATATTTTAACTGTACTAAACCGGGCATGCAAATTATTGTATAAGGGGAAAAAGAGTTTCTGGAAGCTCACCTAGTGGGGACAAGTTTAAAATGTCCTATGTGCCCCGCAATGTTTCTCGCCCCTTTTTCTCTATCTCTATCTCTGTGCTTTACGGTTCAGCCAGGCTTCAATGTAACATACGCGTGAATCTTACTGAGAACAAGTAGCCTAAACATTGTTAAGAAAATAAATGTCTTATTGAAGTCCCTACCTCACGTCCCAGATTAAAGACCTCACGTTTTTAGATTAATTTGCAATCCTGCTATAGGCTGTTAGTCCCCCCCCCCCCAACACACACACACACACACACACACACCACCACCACCACCACAGAAGAGTGGGTCCTCAGTTAAATATCCCATTCAATATCTAAGACTATATCGGATGCATAATAGTCAGCAGTCGTCATCCTTCACGTTTTGAATAAATTATGCCATAAAAATGGTGATCAGCATGTCAAGCTTTTATACTCCATAAAAAGGTCTAAGGAATTCGCCATATGCCTCACCGCCGAGTGCAGATCGACGCACACTTATACGGCGGGTCAGATCGCCCAAAGGGGTGAAGGGCTCTCTGCGTCTCTGCCAGCCTCGCTGCAGTCCTGAATAACAGGTTTAACTCAGCTTCGCCGTGTGCGCACACTACACCGAACCGGAGCGGCTAGAAAGACCAGATTCCGCTTTGGAGACATGTACGGGGAATAGACTTAGGCTATGTCGCCTAATGTTTCAATTTAGCCTGATTTACTGATTCTCAATTTAAGTGGTTGATGTCAGTATTTTGTGTGAAAAATACACATGACTCTAATTATCAAAATACAGCTGGGTCTCCACACACCCGGAAAAAGCTACAGGTGGTGGCAAACGTGATAGATAGGTGGAAAGACAGATAGATAGACAGATAGAAGAATTGTAGATTAATGTCACTCACGTATTTCTGTAAACCTTTTCGTGCTCGAATAAATTGATTTGGTCAGTTGGGCTATTTTGTCAACATTTTTGTCTTTGATATGATCTGAATTGGAAGTCGGACAAATAGCCGAGATACACCAGGTATACTTGAGTCGTGGTGCAAAAAAATCACTGTCAATGTTGTCAACGGAGCTTCTTAGAGAGGTCTGTCCGGGACTCCCCAGTGTAAGGATGCGGACGGAGAGAGCGATTTTCTGCGATAAGTGTGAACAGGGTAGACGTGATCCCTTGCTCTCGGTCTCTCGGAATGATATCGATGGCAGTAGTATAGGAGGAAATCATCGTATACCTGTTCGGATAAGGTCGATTGATGTAAATATAAACTTAAACGTTGGTCTACCCCTTCACGCAACTCATATAATGACGTGTGCGTGCAATAGGGGCGAGAAGGAAATCTCTTTGCACCTGTTCTCCAATTGATCCATATGGAAGTTCTGTTGCAACAAAATTCTACGGAAAGAGGCATTTTATACATGCTTTTCTCATTATGCATCGTTGATACACCTCTCACACACACCTTACACACACATACACACACGAGCGCGAGAAGAGACAACGATGAATAAAAACTGGACGAAAATATGCCTGCCATACTTCATTTTTTCACGGGCTGTTGTTCAATCCTATCGATGACTGAATTTGATCAAACATGGATCATTTCAAGCAAGGCATTAGGCTATGGTTACTTTGTGTTTCAGTGAACTTTGTACCTTAACGGACGATAACTCCTCAGTAATCCAGCCCCGAAAGGTCGAGTCGGGCTGGAAGCCACGCTCCTTGTCCGCTTTGAAACGCAGCCACTTCTGCCCTCGAACCTCTCACAGCTGACAATCCAGGTTTCTGTAAAATTACAGTGTAAGCTTTTTTTAATCCACTTGCTGAAGGCGCCGCAGTATTTCCAAATTCCACGAGCGCGACAGAGATGTCCGCTGGAGTCTGTAACGTTAGGAAATGCCGCTCACGTCAGTTGCGGGAGCTCATGCAACTTAGCCAAACGCAGAGACGCTCATCTGATTATGATGCTCCTTCTCTTCCTCCTGCTCACGAGAGGAACCCCGGACCTGTCGACTCCGGTCTTACAACATTCCGTTGCCTTACTGAACGAAATGTGTCACGACCACCGAACTAAACCAACAGCATCCCCGGGTAGTCTGTTCTGGTCAACTATGGTCTCCAGTGGGTGCTGTAGGGGGTGGAAATATAAAAAATATAAATTCTCATACGATTACTAGTCCGACCAATCCTTGCGTATACATCAGTCATCAACAGCGGGCTCCCTTGAATATGGTCTTTCTACAGCTCACCTTGTGCTACTGCACGGCTTGTAGAATATGTGAGAGTGAAGTGATTCCCAAACGACTCTCTCTCTCTCTCGCTCATACAGACACGCATTCAGAAACACTTTGGAGGCGGAGCTATACAGTGCACATCTATGTAAACTTCAGGGAGCAGAGAGTCGATTTCGGTGTAAAGATAAAAATATTATAGCCTACACAATTACACATAATATTCGGTTCACACATTATTCATGTAGACATCTTTATTGTATTGTATTGTACTGATTTATAGGCAATGCATTAGAGTAAAGAAATTACATTTTCTCTCCGTAGTAGCCCACTGAAGAGGCTGATGTGACCATTATTCCCTCATCTCAGAAACATTATACTTTATAAAGCGACAGAATATCTCAGCGAGGCTTATGTGAGCTTTTTATTCCCATTCAAATGACCGATGTGCTTTAAAGCATTACTGTTTTAATTCTCTAAAGGTCTATCTACCCGAGCATTCAATTTCATTATACTACACTGAGACTTGCGTGAGGCATGGGAAATCTAAACCTCCAGTGATGAGTCCATTATGCTACTTCCCATCACCGAAATATAAAAACTCTTGGACATTATACTGCGAGAACATAACCATGGAGAGTGTTTGTTTTACCCTGCCAGAAACGCATTGCTTGCTCTCTTGCGATATGAACAACCGCGTTCTAGTTCAGCATTCTCCGCGCGTGAGGCGCAGCAGGAAGTGTTCATTGTTCTTTCAGCGACACCTGCAGGTCATATGAAGAACATAAATTGTAGAAGGAAGCTTCCAGGTGAGCCGGTCCTCCCTGCCAGTATCAGACAGAATATCATGCAGTTCCTCCCAATACCTTATAATCGAAATCTGATTGAGAAGCCAGTGTTGTTTATCGACATTGTAAAACGGAAAACTGCTTTTTTCTTCATAGAAGTTAATGAATCAGTGTATCACATCTACTGGAACAGTTACTGTAAATGTGTCTTGAAATTTAATATTGTACAGTTATCCATTCCAATCTATATTTTAGAACCTTATTGTTTTGTGGCTTATAATGAACACTCTCTCCCTTTCTCTCTCTCTCAGACACACACACACACTAGAGGGAGAGAGAGAGAGAGAGAGAAAGGTGGGAAAAAAACTCTGGAGTCTGTTTTCTGTGACCTCTATGAGCTGTGCAAGCAATTAAATATTTACAAGAATGCAAATCAATTGCAGTGAAGGGCCAGTTCTGCGATGCATGTATTGTATTATCTTTGGAAATTCAGTACATCAATCATGCATTTTTTGCTGACTTCAGTAGCATGCCTGACAGTACACCATGGCTGGGTGGATGACAGTGGACCAGCAAGACTTTTGCCAAGTCCTCCTGACTTAATTGTCTATACAACTAATTTCAATTAACCCTCTGCCAGCATGTGCCATTAAATGAACCCTCTCTTTGTACTTAAGATCGACATAATGACTGGTCTGATGCTGTGTTGAAGGCAGCAGATCTCACTAAAAGTTACTTCACAGAGCACTGTTGCAGAGAGTGGAGTGTGTTACAACAATGGGGTTGTGCCACTGCATATTCTGAAGTAGCCTATAGAACACAGCATGCAAGGATATCTGTTGTTGTACTATGTAAGTATATTGCTGCAAAATAATGTCGTTGCAAAATACTGTAATTCACAGTATGTTTACAGTTTTCACAGACCTTGTAGTTTATTAGTGAAGAGAAGAGTTAAATAAAAAGTTGCAGAGGAGTGGCTTTGCCAGAAATTAACTAGATTAAGCAGAGAGTGCATGCGTTTATGACAGTATAAGTGTGTTTACAAATCTCACAGCTTCATGTTGCAGCTTATTTTTGTTGCAGCAGTGTGTTTCTCTCCAGCGCACTGTGATTTTATGCCAGTGTTGGAGATTGCAGTTCAGTTGATCCTGACTTTGTTGAGATGAAAGAGATGAGGCAACATTCAGTTCAGAAGTTTACATCACCTCTCTTTCTCTCTCTCTGTCTGTGTGTGTGTTGTGTGTCCCGTGTTTGCCAGTGTCTGTTTGTCTACAAGTCTTCAATCTGGATTGCAGGATACACCCCCCATGGAGGTCAGTGCCTATACATTTGCAAATGGGTGAGACCCGAGGTCAACAATCTTCATTTTCATGTTGATAGTCAGCCATTCAGGTGTGTGTGTGTGTGTATGGAGGGGGGACCATTGGCAAAATAGTTTTCTCTTGTCTGTTTAACTGTGAATGAGTCACACATTTGAATACAAATTAATGACAGCCAACTGTGCCAAGGATGGCATTGAACATCACCACATCATCAGTCTTGGCTTGGCTGTTTTCTTCACTGTTCCCCTTCTAAAAAACAAGGAAGTCAGACCTTTAAAGCAAAAGAAGGAAAAGGGTAGGGAGAGACAGAAGAGTCACAAGGTCTTTTTTTGTTGCTCACAAAGCCAGATTGGGGTCTTTGTGCAGACGCAAGCTGACAGGCTGACTTCCCTGCTGCCGGTGGGTCTTTGATGTAAACGGGGCCGTAATTAGCGCTCAACGGTGGAGCAGAGGCGGCACATGCCTGGTGTGGGACCTGCCGGATCTCGTGCCGTTGTGCTTTTAAGGCGGGAGCCATGTGGTTGCTCGGCAGCGGAGCCGAACAGCAGCGCAGCGCGACGGGCTTAAGTGTTCTGACAGAGCTGGAGTCATGTGTATGGTTAAAGCCACATGATGCAGGAAGGGCCGGCACTAATCCCTCGCTAATGAGGGCGTGTGCCTGCAGACCAACTGACACACCGACCCGCCGACCCGCTGCAAATGAAGGCAGAAGAATTCAAAGACACTCTCTCGTTCTCTCATAAAGGCAGAGAGATTCACACAAACAATTTTTTTTTTTTTTTTTTTTTTGCGGTGTGAGAGTGCACTGTGAGTGATTTAAATCAGAGGGAAACAGAAAGGCCCAATTTAGCACTGGTCAGTAAGATAACAGCCTCCGTCAGCTAAGCACACAACAAACAACCATCACACCAGATCCCCTGATACTCCACAGTTATTAACTCCAACAAGGGGCTGAATAATTCAGCATGTTAATCACTCTCTCTCTCTCTCTCTCTCTCTCACACACACACACAAAATACACATGCGCACATATGCATACATATGCATGCACAACCATACATTCACTTATACATGCATACTTCTGCCCATAGAGATATATACAAGGGCAGCCAAGCATGAGCACACACACACACACACATACAAACGCAGCCATGCATAGACAGTTGCAGAGAGACAAATACTCTGTCTCCCTCACACATACCCACACACACATACCCACATTGGCATATTTACTCATGTTAAATAACCTTATTTCCTGAGGGGACAGCAGCATACCTGCAGTGATGATAGCAGGTAGCGCCAGATCTCCATCATAATGTGAGCTAATCAGATATTAATGCTTTACAAATGCTTTATAAATAATCAATAAGATATGACTATGTACACAGTGTATGTGACACTTTTGCAGTATTTGGGCTGTGTTTGGGTTTTAAGGACACAATATTGATGCTGTGATTCACAAACACAGCAAAACTGTTAGATCAAAGACAGCGTTCAAGCATTTCCATTGTTCAGTGGGTGGTTGTAGCACAGGTTCAAATCCTGGCTGCCACCATTGTGCCCTTGAGCAAGGCACTTCATCCGAATCTGGTCTAGGGGAGACTGGCCCTTAACAAACAATAGTTGACAAAATGTAAGTTGCTTTGGATAAAAGCATCTGCTAAATGCATAAATGTAAATGAATTTGGTTTCAACACAGTAAACTACAGAGCTCTCGGAGAGTGCAGGCCTCCGTCAAGGGAGTATAGAGTCACTGACACAATACAAATTCCAGATGGTGTTCTGGATCAACACCCAAACTGAATTATCTGTTCCTTATCCTTACCCCCATGTTGCCTTAAAATTTCACCTAAATCTGTGCAGTACTTTTCAAGTTATTTTGCACACAGACAAACAGACAGACAGTCAGACAAATGCCAGGGAAAACATAACCTCTTTGGCAGACATAATAATAATATGAAAGCTGGAGTGTACTAAGTCAGGGATAACGTTCTGCGAGTAACTCCAGTAATGGAATAACTCCCAAAAGAGTGATGGCAGTCTGACACCTGCAGAGGTCTGGAATCACTCTGAAGGAAGTTATTCCATGATAATGACCGCCTCGCAGAACATTATCCCACTTATTACATGGCTACCTATTGAATACATCAATAACATGACAATGAAGTATGTTTATCATTGCTATCACAGTAATCTTCATGATTAAGATGGATAATAGCTAAAAATGGTTGTCCGTTAACTTACAGACCAGCTGACTGGTTATGGCAACGTTCTGTTTCACTTTCCCTAACAGCGGTCTGTTATACATGTTATAAAATGGTCTGTTATCTAGAAATATCAGATCGTAGAACCTAGAACAGTGAATGGAGCTTTCTTCAGCATTATAAAGAGCCGTGTCATAAGTACTAAGAAAAACTTGTTTTTTGCAATCATATTAAATGCAGAACTCTAGTGTGAATCAATCCATAGCCTTGTTGTCTGAGGTCACTGAGCACTGTCTGGAGGAAAGAAAAACTTGTATTTGATACAACAGGCCAAATAGCGAACCAGCAGCAAACATTAACTGAATAGCGCATAGGAAAATTGAACTGAAAGTGAGTTTCTGTGCCCCATCTGGTTAGTGTTAGCTGTCAATTCGCTATCCAGCCAACATTATATTAAAATTTCTTGTTCTTTTTCTACTGACAGCATTCAGATAACTCCAACAACAGGGCTATGGATTGATTCATACCGGATTTGTTGTTAACAATCAATAGTGTCTTTAGTCCAAATTAAACCTATGTTACCTAGATCTCTATGACAAAGGGCCTTCAAATTCTTACTTAAAGCAAACACCAAACAGCATTTACAAGATCTGTTAAATCGTACCTTCACTGAACTCTTGTATGAGTATAGAAATGGTGCTGTTAGAGAAAATGAAATTCTTTTTTTTTAAGAATTGCTCACATGCTTGAAGAATCATTCCTACATGTCAATACATTGGATTCCATTTTGTCCAAACCCACTAGCAGCAGTGAGAATGTTGCTGTCATAGCTGTGTCCAGCCAGGCTTTGACAAGTGCCTGACTGATGGGTTTGATTAAGTTCATTACTCCCCTGGTGTCCTCTGTTCTCCACTGGCTCCATTGGGCCTTACCAATGCACCAAAATGAGTGTGTGCTCCTTTTGCATCTAAGTCTGGTAGCAATTGGAAAGATGTGATAGAATGCTGAGTGTAATTGCTACCCGACTTCTGCTTGCAGTTAAAATTAAAGTATATATATAAATGGAATATGTCTTTATCAAGAACACCTGGCAAACAAGCCTCTGAGGGACCAATCATTTCCCATTAGACACCTAACACACACACAAACATGCATACACACACACACACACACAGGCTCTTCAGCAGTTTGTATACCCCTTCTCCTCCGGAAGGATCCCTGAGTGACATTTAGATAAAGGCGAGTGAGAAAGGTCCAGGAGATGATGCGCGACGCTTGAGCAAATTCACGGCGCCCTTTCCCCAACTCAGAAGTCAAATTATGGCTCAGAGTTTGACATTTCCATTGTATTGGCAGAGTGGCGTTTTATTCGCCTAATTATCCCATTAGGGCTCCCACTGATCTCACGCCTGAAGACGGCCACAGCTAATAAAAAAAGATGAAGAAAAGGAGAAAGAGGGAGCGAAAAGGGAAGAGTGGGAGAGGAGAGAGAGTAAGAGAGAGAGAGAGAAAGAGGAGAAAAATATGGTGAGGACAGTCCAACGGAGCTCCTTGTAGCCTCAAAGACCTTGAAGGCTCACAGAGCCACTGATCATTTCATCTGTTAGTGTGAACTGAACAGCAGGACTCTACAGACATGTCTGCATGGCCCAAGGATTGTTGGTGAAAGCTGGTAAGTTTGTGTGTATTTGTGTGTGTACTTGTGTGTGTGTGCACGTGTTTGTGTGTCAGTGTGTATGTGTGTGTGTGTGTCTCTGTGACTCATGAGTGTGTGTATATCAATGAGGGAGGAAGGAAGCAAGGATGTGCATAGAAAGAGAGTGAGAGAGACATATAAAGAGAGAGAGAGAGAGAGAGGGCACTGTGAAGGGAGGGATAGAGAGACAAAGAGCCAGAAAGTAAAACTTGTGTCACCTTTTCCCTGGCATACTTCCCTGTCTGGGAGCAATGTGTTCTCCGCAGGGCGTCCACAGCTGTTTATTTATATACTGTAACGCAGATATCACTGCACCTGCCCTACCTCAGCTCAGCAGCCCTTTGAAATATCAAACCGCGGCAGGAGGTTAAATTTACACGCCTTCCTGAGCCAGGCACACTGTTCCCACCACAACAGCTTCCCTCCTTCCTCCCTGCCTGCTCAGAGAGCGAGTGAGAGAGAATGAAACCTGGAATTGCTTCCGCCACAAACAGCAACATCAGTCCTTCACAGCCATTACAGCACCCCCAACCCCACAATCCCCTCCAAAAAAAACAAACTCTGGTTTGGAGTTTCAGGACAAGCATTTAAAGATGTTTCAGATCCTCAACAGGGAGCCGACCTGAGTCAGGTGCAGTTCAGATGGCAAGGATCTGCTCAACCTGCCCGGAAAGGAGCACAACTACATTTGTAGTCTACCACAGAGTTAGATAAGAGGGTACATATTATGCACATGCACAATGCCCATTTTGACACAATTAGATTAGCTTAGCACAGCATGTGATAGAGAACAGTGAGCAACCTCAGAGGTCCCCAGAGCTATATGGCCACTGTTCTCCAGTGATTGTGCCGCAATAATCTAGTTTGGATATTGCAGAAATGGTAAAAAAAAAGCTTATGCATCTTCTTATTGATTGCTGCTGTAGACTGCAAATGAACTGCTTTCCTATAATGTTGCTGTATTCCTTTAAGGATGATGTAGCTAATTATTCAACTCGGCTTAAAATAACATACGATCTCAAGGAACTAAATGTTACCATTAATTAGGACCTTCGGCTAAACCTAACCATAAAATATGTGTATATTTATCGAAATCTCATAGATTCAAGTCATCAGGATTTGAAAATATTGCAATTACAAATACACCTCCAGTTATGCTTTATTTGCACAGAACCAGAGGTTATGTACTTTTAACTAGAGCTGGAGATAACAACTTTGTCAACTGTGATAAAGGGCAGGCTTAACTGCTAACACCTTGGAATAGTAAGTGTGCTGTAAGCACTGCAGAGTGTGGTGCTTCAGAATAGGAGCCAAGAGCCTTGACATTGTGGTCTCATTGCTGGGTCAAACACTGAGGTGTTACTTGTAAATGTAGGGAAACTCCTCAGACCATAAAGCTTCAGAACAAAAGGGCAGGCCATGTTAGTACCCTAGCAGGTTGCACAGAAGCCTTTCCTATTATTACATGTGACTGATGCTGTGCCCTTTCCACCGACATGTGACCTTCTAGAAAGTTCCGACTGCAAGGTCAGGCAACAGACTGCCAGTCCACGCCAATAGCTTTAGAGCTCATGCTTGACCTTGGCTATACATCAGATTTTTTTTACAAAGCAATGCATTCCTCTGAAAAGACTGCATATAAGGCTGAGTGACTTTGGATTTTTATACCCAGTTAAACATCAAACATCTGTGACAGATGTGGTTAAAAAACACACACAAAAAATAGCTGTGTCTCCATGGCAACAATTTGCCTCACACAATGTTTGCTGAAGAGGGTGAAAGAGGGTACAGACGTGTATGCAAATGGACATTAATTGTCATGTGAAAAGTACCTGAAAAGTGGCTTAATTGACTGAGACCTGGGTCAGCACACAATTAGATCAGTACGCAAACAGTTTCAGGGCGCCACGAGAGAATGGAGCTGCTGGAGAAAGGACCACTTGGAGGCAGGCTAATTTGGGCCAACACGTGACGTGTTTGTCTGACAGATGCCCTTAGCCCAGAGGAGATTTATGTGTGGTAGTCCCCCATTATCTATGTAAACAACTGCAAACAAAACAGCTTTTATCAAAGATCGATTCACAATACATGGGAGGTTAATTTTCCTCTCAAGGCTCTCTCTTTCCAGTTCATCTCTGACTCTCCTCTCATTTTCTCTCCTTGTTCCTCTCTCTCTCTTTCTCTCTCTATCTCTACCCATCTCTACTGCTTTCACTCTCTTCTCTTCCCTTCCCTTAGTTTATCTCCATCTCGATTCCTATCCCTCCCTCCCTCCATCTCCCTTTCCTTTCCTCTCCTCTCCAAAGTGTAACGCTCCCATCCAGACGAGTGTGTGGTGAGTTGAGCCAAGAATCCTGTTTCTATTAGTGCATATCAATCATTGTTCATCTGCCTGGTCTCCTCTCTAATGCTTCCCCCGATGCTGCCGGGAGAGAGTGCCAGACAAACAAATTAGTCTATGCAAACACGCTGCACCATTATGAGGCCATTGTCTCCCACTTCCAACGTTCTGTTAATGTTGGGTTAATGTTTGCGCTTCCTCAAGTTCAACTTTCAACAACAATGTATTAGCAGAGAGGTGTTACTTTTTTTTGTTTGATGACCTGGAATGCCCATCAGACAGATAATGACAATCATTCTGTGCTGTGTGTGTGAGTCTGTCGGTGTGTGTGTATGCACGAGAGATGGTGGGGGAAGATGAAGTGAACGCGTCCGCCTCCATGGCATGGTGTGTCGGTGTCATATGTAGGGATGCCCAGTATGCAAATGTGTGATTTCCCATGCGTCTCATGGTGGGGCAGCTGAGAGAGAGAGAGAGAAAGAGAGAGAGAGAGAAGGGGGCAGGGCAAAGGCTGGATATAGGCCTTCACATGAAAACCACATGTGAGTGTGCGCACTCTCTCTCTCTCTCTCACACACAAACACACACATACATAAAATCATACATCAGAGCTTTGGACGGCCCGTGTGTGCTGTGGCGTGTGTCGCTACACTCTCTCAGAGCTCCAAGCAGAGATAAAAGTGACAGATGTGCCCCCTCACCAAGGGGAGAGTTGGTCCACTGTGCTCTGTAGGTACGTATACACATACATGCCCAAGGCACCACACACCGGTAGCATATTAGCTGTAAGCAAAGGGCATGGATGGGGAAGTGGGAAAAATGTGTAAAGGAGATGATGATCCATATCATAGCAGCCCTTGTAGCTTGTTCCATTTGCAGTTTTGCTTGTGTGTACCTATAGATTTGGCAAAGAGTGTATTACTGCAAGGAGTCTCCAAACTTGTGAAAAGAGAGGAGACAGAGAGGCAGTGGTAGGAAAAAGAGAGGGATGAAGAATGTGAAAGAGTGAGTCTGTGTGTGTGTGTGTGTGTGTGTGTGTGTGTGTGTGTGTGTGTGTGCGCGTGCTTAATGTGTGTATCAATCTCAGGCCTCCCCACATCTTGGGGATTTGCTGGGATTGTTTGCAGCACACACAGACACACACAAACACTTACACACACACACACACACACACACATAGTGCATTATTCTCCTTTGGGCTCTCCTGGCCAAAGAGAATAAATGCAAAATAAATAAAGAAAAAAATAAACAGGTAGGTAAGTACAAGCAACGAGCAGCGAAGATTGATCTCCCCCTGTTACTTTATCTGAGAAGAAAGGCAAACAAGCAGTATATCTTAAAGAACAGGAATCATAACCCAGTCACCTGAAAGCCTGCACAGCCACAGGCATACAAAACCACTTGATGTATGTGTAGGGTTGCATGAGTGTGTTTCTGTGTGTGTGTGTGTGTTTGTGTGGTTATACACACAGAGAAGCACAGAGAGGTACAGAAAGAGAGTAGCATTTGTGTGTGTTTGTGAGTATGCGTGTGTGTTCAAGTGTATTTTTCTCTGCCCATTTTCGCAGGTGTGCGGGCATGAAGTGTGAGTGTGTATATAAGTGGGTGGACATGTTCCATGAGAATATCAGATATTTACATCTGAATTTGGTTCTTACTTCACACGTTTTAATGGTGCTTACTGTAAATGTGTGTCTATGTGTGTGTGTTTAAATATTGCTCTCATTATAATAACAATCCTGACTGGTGCACAATGCACAATAAATTCAGTACATTACATTACACAAAATACCCTTGTCTTTTAATTGCCGATAGTTTACCACTTCACATAAAATATAGAAAATATATGACACAAAAGTCATATGTCCAAGGTTAAATTCTCACTAATGGCAGAGGAACGGATTGGATTCTTACACATGCAGGTTCTTTAAAATCTTCAAGAGAATTGAACATCACAGAGTCCCACATAATTCAAACTGTAAATACCCCCTGATCATTGCACTTCCCCATCTTCTCTTGGAGTGGGAGCTCTACTCTACATCGTATTTATTTATTATTCTGTGTGAGGGTAGAAATATAGGTAAGCTCGGAGTGAATCACTTCAGGAAAGAAAAAACAAACAAACACTTTTTTCCTTGGATTCTGCCTCTCCTGTCTGACATTAACTTTGATATGTCTGGCCTTGCTCACACGCACATATGTAGATCTCAACATGTGCTTGAAAGTGTGTGTGTGTGTGTGTGTTTGTGTGTGTATGTGGAGGGACTATAATGCTCATGCCATACCTATCATTTACTACTTCACTCCATTCAGTTCCTGCCCTTGTTGTGAAGGATCACATTATACTCGATCCGAGGCTCAGCGTGTCACATTGCACCTGTAGTTACGACAAAAAGTGTGAAATGAACAAAATGGAAGGCAGTGAGCCATACATTTAATTCATATATTCACGGTCCGTGTCAAAGGGATGCAGGGAAATTACTAGATGAAAATACTGAAGCGATCATTGTGGAGAAAGCAGCACTACTGAATACATAGACATGTAAGTCAAATAAACAAACAGACAAAAGAGCAGAAGACTTCCTGTCTCTGTGTCAGCCTGCATGTTTCTGTTGTGGTGTGACTCTCTTAGTGTGTCTGTGTGAGTGAGAGAGAGAGAAAGAGAGAGAGAGTGTATGTGTGTGTGTGAGAGAGAAAGACTGTGTGTGTGTGTGAGAGAGAGAGAGAGAGAGAGAGAGAGTATGTGTGTGTGTGTGAGAGAGAGTGTGTGTGTTTGTGAGTTTGTGTGTGAGAAAGAGAGAGAGAGAGAGAGAGAGAGAAAGAAAGTGTGTGTGTGTGTTTGTATGCCTTTGCCAGGCCAACATGCAGACTGCTGGTTGTGTGAGGAGCAAGAGGAGCCGTTGCCATAGCATCCACAGCAAAACACAGCGACCATGTGAGCAAAATCGATGCTTCGCTGAGTCTCCTCTTTCACGTTTCTCCTGTGACTATTTCTCAGCCTGCAAACTATGCTTCCCGAAATGCAATCTGAAGCTTTCACACTCTTACAAGACAGGAGGGAGGAAAGTGTGTGTGTGTGCCTACATGTGTGTCCATGTTACCAGTTAAAAAAAAAAGCTAAATTGGATAAATATTTGTAACGCTGAAGTATAATTTACTTTACTAATACTTCAAAGTGCAAATTATGAGCTAATTCAGTTTTAAGACCTGTCGCCTATATATATATGATATATATATATCATTGAATATGTAAAAATGAATATATTAAAATAAATTTACATTTTCACAAAAATTGTTGGTGGGCTCTGCAACCCTGGAAAATGCTTCTTTTTGCACAGCTTGAGGTCTAGGGTAAATATCTAATAGGCTACTAGATAGGCTATTGGGTAAAAACAAGTAAGGTATCTTGCTTTCAATACATTATCAGTGAGAAGCTTGTCTACCAGTAGCCTAGTTGAGTTCAGTATTTGACGGTGGGTCACTCAGAAAAAAAAGATACATTTTTTCACTGATGCATGTGTACTCCCATAGTTAGAGATACTCAATGTGCTATTATGTTTACTCACACAGTTAGAGGTACTCTATGCACTATTATAGGTTAATGTATGAGCTTCATGGTCACTCTGATGGTTGAATGACTCTATACCAAATGAATGATTATATACCAAATGAAGGCTCCCCCAATGGCTGCCATCCGTATCTCACGTAAAAAAACAAAAAAACAAAAAAACAGATGGTAACTCATCTATATGAGGCTTATGAAATTGTTTTTATTACCCTGTATCTTCAAAAAAGTATCATTGCTGGTTACTGTTGTTTGGTATGTAAACAAATCCACATGTATTGGCGAGAATTCAGGACACTGGTGTAAAAGGTTACAAAAAATACAAATTGACAGGAAGGTCTGGCAACTGTGCAATGCTGAATAAATGCATGGTTGGATGCATGGATGGGGGACAGAGGTATAAATAGATCAGTGAATAGATGGATGGTGGAGGGTATGGATGCTGGTGTGAGGTACTGGGCTCAGTGGTCTCTGAGCACTGGCCGTTGGTATGATTGAAGCCATGGCTTTGGGGAGGGAGGGGTGTGTGGGAGTTGTGGGTGGGGGGTTGAGTTGTAAGGGGGGGGGGGTGTGCTGCCTGCATCATCAACCTGATGAGAAGGCCTGGTGCCAGCAGTGACACATAGCCCGTCCCAGTGCCCCTCCTGTCATCACACTGGCACACAGGGCCATTCGTGCCAAATCAGTTGGCATTTGTACACACACACACACACACACACACACACACACACACACACACATACATATACATACATACATATACACACAGATACACTAAGGAATAATATACAAATGTCCTGGAGGCACAGACATAAGCACGCACACAGACACACAAAACACACAAAACACACACATATACACACACAAAGATGATATGCTTTCCCCATTGCAACACTTGACTGCGTTGGTCAACAGTGTGATGAAGGAAAATTGTTTGTTCATTCAGTCATTTTGATACATGCAAATGCATCTCTTCTGTGTTTGTATAAACAGAAACAGAGAGAGAAGGAGAAGAAAGAAAGAAGAAAGATGTGTTCCTTTTTCCATTTCCAACACTTTTCCATTTCACTTTGGCGACAGATTTTCAAAATCATCGTAGAAAGAAAGAAAAGGAGAGAGAGGGAGAGATGTACAGTTTGCAGTCTATTTTTTTCTTCTGTCTCTTTTATGTATGCCTTCTGTATAATTCTGGGAATGCTTTGGCAGTGCAACACATGATATGTCACACCAATAATGCATATTTGAATTTCAAAGAGAGCGAGGAAGAGAATGAGAGAGAGAGAGAAGGAAAGAGTGTGAGGTCTGTTACACAGAGAAACCTGCTATACTGTCCGTTTGCCATCTTTCATTCTCACTGTTTCCACCAGACACTGCATTGCCACTGATGCTCCATTGCTACAGGCCACCTTTCCAGCACACTAAACACTTTTAATGATTGCAATTAATTATTAAAACTGACTTTGTTGCATTGTGCATCATCTACCCATTAAAGCACTTAGGCAACATACTGCACGCTCCATCAGTACTCTCTTTCTGTTCTCCTCACTCACTCTCCCACTGGGCCACTGTCCATGTCAGTGCTACCAATGA
>JAIFZK010000006.1:17585000-17602500 GCA_027481765.1 Tenualosa thibaudeaui | reverse complement strand
CAGAAGATTTGTCATCCTACGGCAATATCAGTGGTGCATTTTTGCAGCATGTCTACCATGTTTTCTCTGAATTAATGAGATAATAAACTTGTTTTCAGGAAAAAAATGTTGGTTAGAGTAGGCAACACTTCAAACTAGTTAAGATAAGAGCACACACATTTCAGCCACTACCTGACTTATGTCTGACTTATGGTAACCCTGTGGCTACATTCCAAGAGCACATTTCCATTAAAGATAGACTGTGCTAGATTTGTAGGCTAACTTACAGGGTGAATGAAGGCTCTCTCAATTCCCCCTATGGTGTCTTGGCAAATTTTCTGCGCTTGCAAGATGCCATCAGCCCCTCATCAAACAAGTAAACTAAAAGTAACTCATTTGTGAGCCTTATGAAATCATGTCAGTCAATATATCTAAGCCCACTTTAATGGGAACATTTAAGCAATATAACATGAGTGGGAGTGAGGTTGTGTGGTTTGGCTGCAGGCTGAGGTAAAAGTGGGCTTTGCTGTGTTGACTGATAACATCAGTTATCATATTATATTGCTTTTATACAACAATTATTGCCAACTAACAAAGAACCCAAACTGTATTTTCTACTATTTAGTTTTGCGTCTCCCATTCCCAAGCAATGCAACAGTTAATCAATAGCTTCTCTCAATGGAAAATGCGGAGTGATTATTAGCTGTGAAGTGTCACCCATGGTATATTGTGGTATATCCTCACTCCTAGTGACTCGTAGAATGTGTTTCATCCAATCAGAAATTGCTAAGTAGCTTGATCTGACCTAACTGAGCCATTATATTACAGGGGTAGAATAAAATGATCTGATCAACTGAGCTTGTAGGTGATTTTACCAGAGGTGGCCAGCAGCACAAGGAGATAATTTGGGCAAAAAAGGCCAAAAAAATTTAGGATGCTGACAATCTTTAACAATGGAAAGAGAAAAGAATGAACACACACAAAAAAAGATTAAAAATGAAATACACTAAGGCCCATCTGCCTGCCGTCCTCAAGGCCAAACCATCGGGAAAGAAAAGTTCTGAAACATGCTAATCACTGCTAGTGTGCATTCACACCCACTTTCTGCAGAGTTGCTATCCGACTGCCTGTGTTGCCAGAGCTCACATTTGCTTGGATAGAGCAGACGGGAAACATCAGTATCTCTGAAGTACAAGGAAAGCAATAATAACATCCACATCAACAACTGCAAAACAACCCTGAAGGTTGAATCACACTTTTTTTGTTTTGTTTTGATTTGTTTTTTTTTTCTATTCAGAAGAGAATTAAAAGCAGAAAACATTTTTCCCTCTCTCTCTTTCTTTGTGAGGGCACATCTGTCTATTCCCCTTTCCAAAACCCTGCAGTGAAGTTAATCAAAAGCACAGAGAAGCTGGCCCACCATTTCCTTCTCAGACCTCAAGGATGGAAGTTAATGCAGACAGAAAAAACGAACAAGAAAAAAAAAAGAAAAGACAAAACTGCCCATTTCTGCAAAGTACCAGAACAAACGAAATACAATACCCACAGAAGCATGAAACTTTAGAGTGGAAGGTTTGTCTTACTGCAACCCAATCAAAGTTCAAACTCCAGGGCAGTCGGAAACAGGCACCAGCTTTGGTTTTTGCCCTTTTTAGGGAACACTTCCTCTGATACGGCAAAAAAAAAAAATGTTTGCTGCACTGTGGAGTGGTGTTTAGAGTATCTCTTTCATCCTTGCCATTATATAATTTCAGCTGTTTTGCTGACTTACTGTTTCAGAAAAAAAGGGAAAAAAACAGAGGATTTGGGTTTCTAAATCAATAATTTCCTGAAAAGCCTTTTTTAACAATTATGATATTTCAATACCTCTCTCTCACAGACGATTTATTTCATGGGATTATTTAAGTGCGATGTTGAATTCGAAAAAAGTCTTGTAAATTGCGAAATAGGATTTCCTTCCCTTTTTAATTTTTGTCTTTGGGATGTGACCCTCTGGACTTTTAAATCCTGTAAGTTAAAGGGTCGGAAAAGATTCCTTTGTGTGGCTAAGTGGATTTTCCTAGTGCTCATACACATAGAGGAATCTATGCTTGACCGACTCCAAGAGTGGGCCCGTATGGGATTACTCTCTCCAGTCAGTGAACACAGCACATGCTCAATCTCTCACAGGCCTGGACAGGACACCTTCTTCATCAACCAACTTCAGACATGCCAAAGTGTGTGCACCCACCCCATATGTGAAAAAGATTGATTTTTGAGAGAAAGAGTTAGATTTTGATCATAAAATGATGTAAGAGTCAGTCCTATCTTTCTTATCTTACATCAGCCTGATGAATAGGTGAGATAAGAAGGACTGTAGATGGTAATAGATAGCAGGTGTTTTTAGCCCTCCTGTTATATCCGGTTAAATTAGACCAAAATAACATTTCTCCCTCTCAAAAATTTACTTAATCTAATTGGATTGTCGTGCAGCGCCATGACTTTGTTCATATAGGCTATCTGAACACAACACAATTTCAATCATTTTCACTACTTTTTGGGTGTTTTATTCAACAACCTGTGGTGTACCGGTCAACACACACCTCAGTCCCTATTTTCACTTCCAGTGTCAGTCTCCACCAAAAAAACAGTTTCCAATAAAAACTCTTCCTCACTGAATTACATAGGCTTTGTTTAGTGAGGCCTACAGGCCATAATTAGTATACTAGTTTTACATTTGTAATATTCAAGAGAGTATAAGAATATAAATACAGAGGTCTATCACAAAATGTTATGATACTCATTGATAGCATATTTAATATCTCAAGCTAAATATGCCCTGGTCATTTTTGACTGGAAAACGAAAGCTGGAGGAGGGTTAAGTGATTATTTATTACTTATGAGTATGAGACTTAGTTTGAAACTCCATTCCATGTAAGCACAGCTATCCAACATTAAGAATTTAAATGAAATATGATAAGATTTTGCACCTGTAAGATGGTGAAAATACTACTTTGCAGTGTCTGCCTTTTAGAAACATTTTTAGAAAGATTTTTAACATGATAAAGTGAAAAGTGAACTTATGCATGTACGTGTCCATATTTCCAAAAGAAAGAAAGAGAGAGAAAAATGTTTGTTCTTCAAACTCAGGAAAAAAAAAACAGTCCCCAGATTGCCTGTTAAGTTTTCCTTTGGCATCAGATTTACACCCAGTGGGAGGGAGAGATATGTTCCAACAGGCCCCCTGAAATGTGTTCCAATTACAGATTAGCCTGGCGGTGGTCTCCTTAGCATAATTGAAAACTACAGGTGTTGAGGGAGGAAATTCATTGAAAATGCCAGCCTAGCCGTAGCCCTTCAGTACTGCCAATCAAAACAGCGTGAGGAACCACACCGAGGATTGAAATAATAGGGGTGGGGATAGGGGGTTGTGTTGACCCCCTGCTCAATAGGACTGAATAAACAACATCAGACATGCATATCTCTCTCTCTCTATCGCACTCTCTCGTTTCCTAATGACTGTGTGTGTGACAGCAGCAGGTGAGAGTGAACCTAGCGTGCACACACTCCTGATGGAGTCACACTGGCCACTTCAGTCACTCTCTTCAAGCCTACTAGCCTTTTGATGTTGTGTAAATACTTTTAGCAAGTCCATGCAAATGTATGGCATTCTATTACAAACGATTACAAATTTAGCATCATTACTGTTTTTTTTCTCGTATAGATGTAGTTCACAGTGAAGTTCCAAAGCTGAGTTGAAAGCAATGGAAGCAAGAACCATCCTCAGCTGAATTATGCAGAATTTTATGCTGTATGCACAGGTAGGTCACATTTCATGGTGTGGTAATAGTTTTATTTGAGGGATGAATGTGACACACTTACAGCATGAAAAAGTGCACACTCTATGGGTTTCGTGAAGTATGTGATATATGTTATAACACAGAGATTTGAAGCACTGTAATAAACGTTTACATGCTTCTACACTATATTTTCTGTGCATGTGGTGCACGTTACACCAGCAAAAGATTCTACAATTCATTGAACAGTAGTATGCTACTTCAGCCCATAGATAGTGAAATGAAGCTGTTGGTTACACATGCAACCAATTCATCTTCAGAAGAGACATTTGAAGAGATAGTGATTGCATAGACATAATAGTTCAGATTTGGCACTCCAGTTCTTTAAAGCTGCTGTGTGTATAAGTTTTCTGAAATATTTAGTTTCGAGTTGTCTTGAACATAGCTTTACATTCACTTGCATTGTATTTATTACAGTGGGCACACATGGTAGAATACTGGAGTTCATTTCCATGCTAACTTCAGTGAATATCTGGATGACGCTAGCCTGGCCATGTCTTCCTAGCACTTGATTATCATCTCCCTACATTGCTAGCCTGGATTTGATCCCACTGAGCTTATTGTCTCAGGAGGGATTTCAACCTGTCCAATCAGTGAACAGAGGGAGGCATTGTGAATGCAGAGCTAGAATGCTATCAGTCAAGGCAAGCTATCAGTCAGGGGCTGATCCAGTCTTTTTAAAGTTAAACACCTCAAGCAAGTAATCGAATCGTACCACTGAATGTCCAGACCTGGTTTAGGTATCTTAGGTATTTTTGACCAGTCAGTACAGCAGTTTGTGCACAATCTGTAGTTTCTGGGTCATTTTTCATCTCATACATAGTTCATTAAAGCAATCCTGAATTGTAATAGTGAAATAGTGAAAACAGACAGGAGTCACTCAACCTTTTCCTTAAAAATACAACCCTATGTCCCTCCCCCATCACCACCCCACCCCACCCCTCCCTGTCCCACCTAGCATACGTTGGACAAATATATTGAGGAAGAATAGGGAATAAATTAATTAATAAATAAATAACAACCTAAACTCAATTCTGCCATATGTACAATAAAAACTTTCTCTGTATGTGACAGCACAGTTTCCCTGTATAAAAATCACAAAATGGCTGCCTTGGCAAAATCAGCCCATCTCTGTGGATTTGAAGAGAACACTCAGGAAATGTATAATGCATTCCCTGCTTATGCGGAACAAACTGTTTTCTGTTGGCTGTTTTTTATGTAGGCACTTCTGCAGGCTACTGCGGCAGTAATGAGAGAGGAGAATGAGGCGAGACGAGGCAAGAGGGGTCCTGTTTTCTCCCGCTGACGGGACCGGCGCTTCACCCCGACCACACAGGGCGTGGGCGGCACACGGAGCGCTGCATTAGTCTCAGTAATGGGGGGTCGTGGGCTGCTATACACACATTGCCGCAATTGGCCTTCGACCCGGATAGTGGCTGCAGAACCCTGCAAGATCATTGCATCTGTGATGGCTGGCTGCTAGCACGCTCTTATCTCCTCCACATCTATCTCTCTCTCTCTCTCTTTCTCGTTTTCTCTTTCTTGCACTCATTCTGCCACCTTTGCCCCAAACTCTAGGAATGTTTGCCTGGACCACCAAGAGCTAGTAGACACACACACACACACACACACACACACACATGCACAAATACATACATACCACCATTCTCCTGTATACCATCCTCCATCCTCCTCAGCCTCCTGCTTGTTCCTCCTCATGGCTAATGTCAAATTCCTGGCAGTGCCATTTATTACTCTCTGCTGGAGCAGCCCCAGTGAAACATCAGGGCAATTATAAAACACTCAGACGGAAACAAAAGAGCTGGGCCCATTTGTGATTATTATCACCACCTTCTTATGTAGGTGAGAGAATAGCCTGTCTTTATGTATGCTCATCTAGCAGGAAAAAAAGCACAAGAAAAGACACCAGAGAGAGAGAGAAAGTGAGAGAGAGAGAGAGTGTGTGTGTGTGTGTGTGTATGTGTGTGTGAATGACATAGAGAGAGAGAGAGAGAGGAAGAGAGCAGAAGTGGGAAGAGACCAAATAAAAAAGTGTTTGATACATATTTCCTTTTCCAAAGACTCGCCTCTCTCTCTCTCTGTCTCTCTCTTTCACTCTTTCCCTTCTGCTATGGCAGGCTGTGGAGGAGGTGAGGGAACGTGGTCCTCCAACACCTCATATTTCCTGCTGAAATCTAAAGCGGGCGGAGGGGCCGTTTGCATCGGCGAGGTATATCAGTGTCAAACGGCAGAAGAAGGAGAGCGTGTAGAGCACCCTCCTCATGATTTATCTTTAGCTTTCCCTTCCTGCAGCCTGAACACACTCTTCCTGCTGGAGACATTTTTAAAGTCTCTGTTCAAGGGCTACGCGCACTTCAATACTCTTATCACAAATTTATTAGCAACTTACGCAGGAAGAAGCTTTCCTTATACATGGTCCTCTGGAGCAGGTCTCTCTCTCTCTCTTTCTCTCTCTCTCTCTCTCTCTCTCTCACACACACACACACACACGGCCAAGCCCACTCAGTGAGAGGGCAGGCTGTTGATCGGAGATGTTCCCATTTGCACCAGTCCCAGTGTGAGTCACGGTAATCACATTCAGGCATATCAGTGGCCATGTCCCCTGTGCTATCAGAGAGAGGCCAGATGCAGTCAGTGTTTCCTTAGGCAACCACACACATAGACACACATACACACACACACACACACTGGGTGGATCCAAAGAAACAGTTTCACTCTACAGGCGATGTGAGCTGGGAGTTACACTGAGAGTACACTTACAATTCAGCCACACCAGCTCCTATCATATTTCCTCTAAAAATATGTCATTTTTTGTATGCATGGATATTTCATTCATGCTGACAGAGGATGAACTCTTCTAATCACAGCATAAAAGAACTCTCACTCTCAAAGGTGGCTGCTAGGCTAGTAGAAGAGCATAGAGTGTAAAACAGACAGGAGCAAACCCAAACCTCTTCCAGATAGAGAATCAGGAAGGACTGCAAACTGTATGATTATTCTTCTAGTAGGATTTTAACCCCTTTATTATGAGTTAACAAAACTTGAGCATGTAAATAGCTCCCTGTAGGTTGACTACCATGTTCACCATGCAGAGTGAAAGCATGACGTTTCTGGCAGCTATTGTTACCTAAGCCTTGTACATGACTGCTGTATGACAGAGACACAGCTGCGACATGAGTAATATCAGAGGACTGTCAGGTCAGCTAAGATCAACTTTAAAAGATGTATTTTTTATAAAGTCAGAAATTTCTTTTTACATTTTTGAGTTTTCAGAACAGTCACTGCTGAACTGTGGTAAGGCTCATAATTGCAAACTGAATGGTTAGGCAAATTGTATTTTATAAGCCTTTTGGTTGCATTTATAAATCTATATGAATACTGAGTTATCATCCATTACTGTCAAATTCAGAATAGTTATCTGGTATGAGGTGTTTGAGTGATGAAATTGATATTATTGCATGAACCTATGTGTTCTCTTTAGTAAGAAGACATGGTTTGAGTGATGGATTTAGTGGTATTGTTGGTTAAAGCACATTTTTAGCATTGACTTTTACCACCAAAACATGAGCCAAATTGACCATTCTGAACAGATGTTACTAAGAGTCAAGAATCCTTATTATTTTGGTCATAGTTCAAGGGGGAGAAAGATTTTTTTTCTCATAGAACTCATGCTCAATCTCATTTTCTGTCTTTTGCTCTCAAATTTCACATACATTAGATGAGCAAATCAATACATTTAACATGGCTCCAAACCCTCATGTTGTCAGTCGATATTTAATCTGAGAAGCTTGTATTGGCTGTGCTTGCTTTTTTTTCTTTTAAATGACATTTAATAAAGCACTCCGATGGTTATTCAGAAAGTCACAAAGAAAATAGGAAAATCATGGTAAATAATAGGATTTTATTACAAGGCCCCAGAGGTGCACTAACTGTGGAAAGGGAAGAGAAGAAGCCAGACATCTGCTCCCAGTCAACTGCTTTGTGGCTAAGTCACAGCCCAGGCCCTATCACTTCAGAGTTCTGAGTTCAGAGCCAAGACAGGTCGCTGATCTGGCTCAGTGCTGGGCCAGGTCTGGGCTAGGTGTTACCACAGGACTGAGACCAATAGAGGAGGAGTTATGGATTGATCTTACGGTAAGCACACTGAGGCCAGAGTGAGATGCCATTCTCGAACACAACTAGCTAATTAAGCAAATAAGGAATAAACAAGAGTTGGATTTGTTCAACTGTCTAAATTGATTTTCCCTATCCATTATGACGAACCTTTAGTAAGATGTATGATTATAGCTTACTGGCTAGTAAATCATTGTTTATCCAACCTATATAGAAAGGTTGGTTTTACTTCGTTCACCCTGACAGTCTGCATAAACTTCCCTTTATATGGTGTAGCACGGGTAATGACTTTGAGTAGCATAATTGTTGTTGTTTCTGCACAGTTGAGATATTGATTCAAGCTCATCCATCATGGTATCTCACAATGACGTGAGCTTGACTCACTGCTCATCTGCCAAGACAATGTCATAGACAATTAACTCTGATTGGGAGACATCATGTCATCACTCCTGTTTACCCAGGAGAGACAATGAAACAATCAAGGCTGGCTCAACTACACAAAATGAAGGGGGAATGAAAAACAAAATAATATCTCTTTATGTTCATTTCCTTAATGCTAATTATGATGGTCTGGCAGGGAGATGTTGTTGTGCAATACAGCATTTTAATTTCTCTTGAACATTTTTCAATTATGTTTTTGTTCTTTCATTGTCCATAAGCAGACCAATATGTTAAATATAATGACAATAATCCACTACTTATTTATATTGTTATGGGAAAATTCAGAAATGTAAATTATGTGACATGAGAGAGAGGAGATTGGAAGTGGCGGAAGCAGAAAAGTTTGACCATCACACATATGTGTGTGTGTGTATGTGTGTGTGTGTGTGTGTATGTGTGTGTGTGTGTGTGTCTATGTGTGTGTGTGTATTGTGTGTGTGTCAGAGAGAGAGAGAGAGAGACAGACAGACAGCAGAAGAAGGGGTGTATTGACAAGGGGCCCTCTGAGTAAATGATTGAACATGGTCTTACTCCATCAGGTCACTCTACGTGTTTATTATTTATACATGGCATTCTGCCTCCCATTGATTCCTTCACAAGTAGCTGAGTGGCAGGCAGACTGGGAGATGGGGAGCTTCCAGAGCTTCACTCTGTGTGTGTGTGTGTGTGTGTGTGTGTGTGTGTGTGTGTGTGTGTGTGTGTGTGTGTGTGTGTGCGTGTGTGCATGGATGCATGGATGTCTGTGAGTTTGTGTGTGCTCCCTGTGTGTTGAAGGCCTGTGACATGGCACTAACGCTAGTGATTTGGCTGGCATGTTGTGTTGATTAATGACCCATGAGGGGGCCACTATGGTGTGGATATACTGCATCCCAAATGAGTAGCCCCAAACATAAGGCTTTTCCCAGCACTTACGCATCCCACTGGGATAGACACACACACACACACACACACACACACACACACACACACACACACACACACACACACACACACACACACACACACACTCTCTCTCTCTCTCTCTCTCTCTCTCTCTCTCTCTCACACACACACACACACACACACACACACACACACACACACACAGGCAAAAACTTGTGAACTTGATTGTGGGGGTCAGCTGAGATATGTGAGAATTTCTACTGGAGTGTTTAGAATGATTGTGCTAACAAACTTATTTCAGTGATACAGAGTTGAGGCCTTGGAAAATAAAGGGTTCTTATTAAGTGCCATTGAAATTCAAAAGTGTTTTAACTCTGCATAATTACACACCTCTATGCCAATGTGCCTGTGTCAGTGCAGTAGATGATAATGTTTGTTTTTTACACTGTTAATTAAGGATATAGGAACACATCACTTGTGGTGGAAGTTATATTTTTGGTAGCAAAATTAAAACAATTAGGATACTCAGGCTAACATTCTAATGAAAGTAATGAACACTAATGGATCTAGTCAATCTTGGTTACTCCTGCATCTGATTTTATGGTACACAATATAACCTAGTAGAGCTCTCGGAGATTGCCAATAACTGCTGGGGACAGTGTCTATGGCTTTGGGTTCCTTGTTATTGTTGAGCTGAGCCCTCTGGATAGCCTTTTCTTATATAGATCAATGTGCCTTATAGCATTACACCCATTTCCTCTCCACAGGAAACAATGCCATTACTGTGGTTATCTTTCATCAGATTATTTACCTCCCTAAATGGTGCTTATTGTTTGTTTGATTGTTTTTGTTTGGTTTTGATAAAGATGACTTACTCTGCCATACACAGTGTATAACCCTAACAAATGTCAGCAAGTGGTCCCCACCTGTTTTTAGAAATTGGATAAATATTTTTGGTATCTGGAGGTAAACAGCTGGAAAGAAGATGGCAATGTGAGTCACGTGACACCTAACATGGCAAATAACACTAATCGCTCTCATGCAGTCCATTAAGTATTCATGCAGGCATTTTGGTGAAATAATAGAAATTACTCTCATTTAATTAAGGATGTTTCCTCATTATGCAGCCATGCATTTTTAATACCTGACATCTCCAACACTGCTGAAATATGGACCTAAGGAAGTAATTAGGCTCTACTAAATGCATGTCTGACTCCTGCCCCAGTGTGCAGGCTAACTAGGATCAGGCCAGGGTGTGAATATGGCCGATGTGAGGATGTATAGCATTGTTTGTGTGTGAATGCACATGCTGTTTAGAGGTCTGATATGCTTTTTTGTTTATTTAGTTCTGTTGTACAAGATTGAGAACCAGAGAGAGAGAGAAGGAGAGAGAGAGAGAATATGTGAAAAATGCTATGAATGTTGTGACTTTGGCAAGGATTTCAGTCCATCAAATCTGTGTTTAACAGCAGGAATTCTGTACACTGTGACTGCCATTAAATTTGAGTGTGTGTTTGGTCAGATTCATAAAACGTGTTGTTAAACATAGGCAATGTTTATAGGACTGCAAAGTAAATTTAATCTCCCTTCTTGCAAACTGACACTTTGCTAATTTGGTGCGTGCGTGTGTTTGTGTGTGTGTGTGTGTGTGTGTGTGTGTGTGTGTGTGTGTGTGTGTGTGTGTGTGTGTGTGTGTGTGTGTAATGATTGATAAAGCCTCTGCCGTATCGTTACCCTGCATCTGTGTGGGCTTTCTCTCTTGCTCTGTCCTCTCTATTTCTCTCCCTCTATCCTCCTGTTTTCTCTCTTTCTCTCTATCTCTCTCTCTCTCTGTCCTCTCTATTTCTCTCTCTCTATCCTCTAAAGCTGTTGTGCGTGTGCCAGCCCTCTTTTTGCCCCTTGCTCTGCAGCCAGCACCCTTCCTTCATCCCCTCCCTGTCTCCACGGCGACAGCTGCAATCACACGCTGCAGACGGAGGCTGAGAAGGGAAGGGGGCGGCGGTGCGAGTGAGGGAGAGATAAAGATGGATGAGAGAAAGACAGAGAGAGAGTAAGAGAGAGAGAGAAGTGGGGGGTGAGGAGGCTGGTCCTCCTGTCAATCATCGGCAAACCCTCACCAGGGTCGAGGCTTGCCACCAGAGAAGGGAAATGCCTTGAAATGGAGGATGCCACTCTTTTGTCACATGTAGACGCACACACACACACACACACACATACAAATACAAATACACACACACACACACACACACAAGAGATTCTTATAGCTTTATAAAGAAATGAATAAAAATCACGCACGCATACATATACATACACACACACACACACAAAATCTTTACTCACGTAGGGAATACTAGAGACAACACATAAAGATGCAAAAATACAAAATTTCACACATGCTTACTGACATACACACACCTTCACACAGGCAAGAAAAACAAGACTTTGTCCTGAGCAAAGGGGATACTGATTCAAACCCATACAAACACACTCTCAGCCAAAACACACACACACACACCTAAACCAGTTTCCACAGAGAAAACATGCTACAGCCAGTGAGCTCAATCTCTCTCTTCAACAAAAGACCAACATAAACAGGAACAAAACTCAAAACACACACAAACACAGAAACAAACACACACACACACATATATATTTGCTCTGTCTCTCTTTCGGCCTTAAAAACTCCCCTTTGTGATGGGTATCTGTCTGCACTTCCTCTCAGTCTTTAACCACCTCACCCCCCTCAAAACACACACACACATACACAGACACACAAACACACACTTTGACACTTTGAAACTCTCACCATATCTTCCACTAATATCTCTCAGCAGGAACCTGGGCACCCAGCTGTAGGCACTCACTGCCACATCCTGTGTCATTTTTTCTGCAGCCAGAGCCCTACTACTCCCCCCCAACACACACACACACACACATACACACACACATACACAATGCCTTCTACTCCAGGATGAGAAGAGAAGGGAAGGAGTAGAGAGGACCAGTCGATGGTAATCTTCCCATAATACTGCATATCAGGCCTGATATGTCCTCCGCCTGAAGCAAAACACTGAGCTCTCAAGAGATGGGAGTCTCACTGGTTGAGGTCAAGCAACTCACAGACTGAAATCAGCACAGACCAAGAAAGAGTTTGAAGGACGCTATTGATCTATCACCCCTTTTTTATGTTCTGGGTAGACAGTTCAACATGTTTCTTCTGTCTGCTTGCTCTTACACAGATCAAAGGCTTCTTGCAAAATGGCCACAGCATCAATGACTGAGTCACATTAGCCTCTTATTAGACCTTGAATAGAAAGCAGTGGAAGCACTTATAAAGACTGACATCATGCCTCCCCATCATTGGCTAATTCCAGCCTCATCTAGAATAATTCCTGCCCCCAATGCAGAAATGGTACCTGCACTGTATGCACATACACATGGATATAGTATCGAGAAGAGCTAAAACATGATTCTTGAGGATGCTGATATAATTTATTTCCATCTGTTCCACGTGAACAATCTGCTCAATTTTCCCCAAATCATGCACTGCTTTCCATCACGTCACAGCCATACAGACATGGTCTCACACATAAACACAAACCGCACAACACAAGACTGCTGGAAGGGCTATACACACACATTGCGCACACAGAAACACTCTGCGATAAGGATTGAGAATCTTTTAGACTTTTTCTGATGTCCATTACATGCTGTCATTACTGTGGATAGAAAATACCACATGGGTTAAGAAAAAAGCTGTTTGTTTGTCAGTTTCCTTTTTTAGCCGTCACTTTGTTTGTTTGTGTCTGAGTTTGCCACTAAAAGCTGCACATGGATTTGGCATGCAATAATATGAATATACTGCATCATACATTCTGGCCTTATGTTTTAAGTCCAGCTGGTGCTTTGTAGTTGTTTGTACAGTGTGTGTGTGTGTGTGTGTGTGTGTGTGTGTTTGTGCCATGGATGTTACACTGTGTATGATGACCAAAGAAAGATCTCTTATTTGAGGGGACAATATCTGAGGTATAAACAAAAGCACAAAAACACATTGCTCAGGGGTTTACCCACCTCAGAAGGCCCCAGTCATGTAACATGCATTTGACCCAGAGATAAGATTGCCTAAGAAGTGTATGAACACTGTTGTGTTTGACATGAAAATATGTCAAATGCGAAAATATTACATGAAAAGTTATCTGATGTGATGTATCCTGAGAGCAGATACTTGTAGTAGGCTTTATCTGGGTTCTGCATTAGATTGACACACAGTGGGCCCCTATTCACCACTACAAGAACTTTCTTAAATTTTTTCTTAAGATCCCATTTATATCCCTCAACGTTTCCAATAGCAGACTAGATGAAAAAACGAACAACCTATTATTTTGCCCAAATGTGTCACTGCTCAAAGGCTTGAAGTGAACTGAATGTGCATAGATTTTGCTTTTTATTCCTGTCAGATACCAGATAGGAAAACATCACTGAAAGCAAAATCTCGTCCAGTCAGAATTTGCTAAATAGTTCAACTGGACCTTACTGATGTATAACATGACAATAAAGCCTATTCTATTCTATTCTATTCTATTCTATTCTATTCTATTCTATTCTATTCTATTCTATTCTATAACACTGCAGTGCTATCATCTGTTAGTGTCAATTACTATTCTTTATGTAATCATCTCACCTTACCTCTGGTATAACCACAATCTATAAGTGATTGCAAGTGACTATCATCAAGGCATTAACCCTCCATTATGTATATTTCACATACTAAATCACCTGCTCTTCCTCTCAGTTCCACATGACTTCCCACCCATTTCATCCTGTGATTCTACCTGTTAGTATTTCTCTCTCTCTCTCTCTCTCTCTCTCTCTCCTCTCTATTTATCTCCTGCTTATCTCTCTTTCCCCGACCGGCCGTGCTTCTGTCCGTCTCTCAAGTGAAAATCAATGCCTTGTGCAGTCTTTAACAACTCTGGCAGTGTGCCTGGCTACACCTGTCTCTGTGTGAGGGTCTGTGCACACCAGGGCCACAGGCCACTGATACACACCCGCTGGATGAGCGTTGGCAAAGACCAGCAGGCCATATGGGAGATGACATCATGAACCATTTGGAGTAATTTACACACATTCAAAAATTCAAGAAATTCAAGAAAACAGTATGATTAATTGTGTATCAATTGGAATATATATCTATACACAAAGATAAGATTTATTTCTAAAACTGGATGAGATTTGTTTCATGTATATTGTCTATAATGCATTTGCTGTCATCCATAGTTTGCATATTGACAAATTTTTCAAGTTTTCATAATTTCCATATTTTGTAGTGTGGCATTTGGCAAATGCTCCTTTTTGAATTCAAGCACTCCACTTGGCTAGGCATAGAGTATGAATCTGTTTGATCTGCCTCAGGTACTCAAGCCCTACCCAACTGCTCTTTGGATCAGCTGAGCTACAGGACTATGAATACTGTGCTTTGGGAGGCAATAGAGAGTTTGCTGACTTAATCTCATCACACAGGAAAACAATATCCCTACTGCATCATTCTACAGATAGGAGGGGATAACACTGGCACCCATTCTATTATTATTATTATTATTATTAGTAGTAGTAGTAGTAGTAGTAGTACTACTACTACTACTACAACTATTAGTAGTATTGGCAGTTTTTGTTGTTGTTGCATTAGGACTCATTATTAATCACTATTTATGCACCTTTACAAATATTGTTTTTTTTTTTTCAGTGTAGATTAATCTGTGCCTTTAACCTTAATATAAGGACAACCAACCAAATGGAGATTCTGCAGTGTCTGCTCAGTTGCCTGGTTACTTGCAGAATGCCAAAAAACAGGTCAAAACACCCTGTCTCTGCCCTCAATCAAAGCACTTAGGAGAAGGCACATACTCAGTCCAACCAGGGTGCACAAAACAAAATGCATTCTATTACGTTGCTGATGTATGCCTATCAAAAAACTCTCAAGGGAAATGAAGGACTGCCTGCCAAGCACTTCAGACATTTTAGCGTGAAAATAAAAGCAAACTGCACCGTATAGCCTCTTCCTCAATTAATGTTTTTTCCCATTTATTCCTTCCTTCCTTCCTTCCTTTTTTTTTTTTTTTTTTTTTTTTTGCTGAAGATCCAAGTGTGTGTTGGGAATAGGTAAATGGTGCATGTGATTTTCAGATTAGTGAAACCTCCAGGACCAAGACTAGGCTAACCGAGCCCCATTAATTTGCATGATGCCAAGTTACACTCCTTCACTGCTTATAAATGTTTTTGCCTCCCCATTGGATAGCTGAAGAGCTAGAAAGGGGGAAAGAGAGATAGAGAGAGAGAGAAAGGGAGAGAGAGATAGAGAGAAGGAGAGAGAGCCTGCATATGTGTGTGGGTGTGTGAGTGAGTAGTGTGTATGCATGTGTGTGTGTGTGTGTGTGTGTGTGTGTATGTGTGTGTATGCGTGTGTTTTTTTTTTTCCCACGACTTGCTTCGCCCTCAAGGACAGTCTGTGGTAATTGGTTGCAAGGAGACTTCCTCTCTGCCTCACTGAAACAACGGGAAAAGTAATGGCGGGAAAATGCTGAGAGCAAAAGTGGAAGGCTCAGTGATAGCATGCCTATATCAGAGAGAGAGAGAGAGCAAGAGAGAGAGAGAGTGTCCTGGGAGAAGTAAGACATATACAGCAACTGAAAGAAGCCAGAGCTGAAGCCATAGTGATGAATATATGAACTAGAAGGAGAGAAATAGAGGAAAAGAATGAAAGATACAGAGATAAAGTGATACAGGGACTGTAGGGAAAAAAAGAAAGAAAGATTCAACCAAGCATGTTGTTCTTCAGCCAACATGTTTATAGTATGCCTTCAACACTCCTGATTCGGCCTGCTGGATATACCGAGTCAGAGGGCTACCCACAGCGAACGCTCCCACTCTCCTGCAGCTAGATCGATACAGAAGTTCAGGCAGCAGTTGCCTTTGGACACTGGGGCCCAGAGAGACTGGGCAGTGATATGTCATATCCTGTCATATCCTTTGCTTCCCCCTGAGCTCCAGTTAATTATTGATAAGCCCTACCCCACCCCCAGCTTCACACCCTCACCACCACCATTACTTTTACCTCTGTGTGCCAGCAGTTTGGCTGTCAGTCAAGGCTCACAGTACTATGGCCAAGGTAATTATACTGAAGGTCCTCCCTAACCAAACAATGTCTGGAGGAGAAGAGAGAGGGATTTGTGGGGGAGGGGATGAGGAAAAGGGGAGAGAGGGATGGATGAACGAAAGGTGGGAGGAAGAGAAAGCCAGGTTGAGAGGAAGAGAAGGACGGAGAAGAAAGACAGAAAGAAAGAAAAAAAAGAAAGAAAAAAGAAAGGAAGAAAGAAAGAAAGGCCATTTGCGTGAATCACACAAGAGGGAGCTTTGAAAATGTCATGGTAAGGGGAGCCTTTAAAAGACTCTGCTCAGGGGAGGCTAGAGGTGTAAAGAGGAAATATCGCTCCAAATAAATACCCCAATTACATGCAGTTTGAGACAGGCTGATAATGCCACAATGCCCCTCCGTCTGTGGGGTGCCACCCAGCCCTGTGCCAACGCACCCAATTATCACCCCAGGTCCCACACCCTACTGGCATCACACAAACACACACACACACACACACACACACACACACACACACACACACACACACACACACACACACGCACACACACACACACATGCAAACAAACAGAAAGAAAGATAGCACAAACATACACACATTCCAGTTTTATGTGTGTAGAGGCTGCATGTCGACACACACAAGTAGTGTGATAATTTGTACTATAATGAGACAGCTGAGTGGCATGGTGGTGGTGGTGCTGTGTGTGTGTGTGTGTGTGTGTGTGTGTGTTTGTGTGTGTGTGTGCGTGCGTGTTTGTGTGCGTGTATGTGAGAGGGCCAGAGGTAATGCAACAGCTGACAGGGAGCTTTATCCCTGAATTCACAGTTGCGGTTGAATCAGACAGTCATGCTCAAGGTTTCCACTTCAGAAATTGTTTTGTCTGATCCTGTGGTTACTCAATTCAGAGAGCCTTAAAATCAGGTTTTTTTGTAACATCTCTCAGGATATCATCCAGTTTATCCAGCGACTTGCCTCAACACAGCATTCATTGTGTACATGCCTGCCTGATATCATAAAGGGTACCACTTTTTGATTTTGATTCTGTTGATGTTGACAGCACAGAGGATTTATCATTTA
>JAIFZK010000006.1:17572500-17580000 GCA_027481765.1 Tenualosa thibaudeaui | reverse complement strand
CACAAGAAGTCACACTGTGCCACACTGAGCAAAAGAAACAAATGAGATTCAGTTCTTAGTTTTGAACTGTATGCGAGGGCAGAATTATCAGAAATTAACATCAGAAATTAAAAATGCGGGTACAGTCTTTCAGCTCTTTATGACAAAACAACAACAACAATGTAAATTTGTAAATTTAGTGTAATTTACACTAATTTACAATACACGACTTTATTTCTGGCATGATGTTACGTTTCCCATGATGACCCGTGAAGTCCTGATGTGACATTTTCAGGTTATGAGACCAACTCAATGTAAGTGCCTTAAAACAAAAACCCTTGGAGGCTGTGGCACACTGTAAGACTCCCTACAGGATGTCTGTCTGTGCATTGTTGACATGCCTGTGCTTGCCTTTGAACACAAAGATCCATGCTGGGCTTAATCCCCATAGAGGCACCCAGCGTGGCACTCATGGAACGCCATGCTGGAAAACATGCAAAAAAAAAAACACCATTCATCTGTCTGTGTGTCTATCTGTCTGTTTGTCTGTATATGTGTGTTGTTGAGTGAAAATGGCCTCATCACTGACAGAGGAAACAGAGCATGCCCAGTCAGGCTCATGTGTTCTTGCTTCTCCATAATGCCTGTCCTGTGTCTCTGGAGAACTACAACATTACACTTGAGGAACAGAGGAAAGGAAAACAATTGCAAACAGAAGACGCAAACAAAAATGATCATGGAGGGACAGTAGCTGTCCATTTCTGTGTTCTTCTGATTTCTTTTCTGCATGTGTTCCCCATGGCCACTTCAAACATCTCCATCCCACTCAGGGGGAAGGTTCTGTTTTTTTTTTTTTTTCTGCCCTCTCCCCCCTCTGTCTGCGTCATGTTCTGGTGGAGTTTGAGCCCTTAGGGCTGTGAGTGTGTGTCTGTCTCTCTCTCTCTGTGTGTGTGTGTGTGTGTGTGTGTCCATCCGCACTTGCAGCAGCATATGTCATGTGTAATCTGATTTTGAGAGCAGAAAGAGAGAGCGAGAGAGAGAGAGAGATTTGCACAGGGGGGGGTGGGATGGGGGAGTGGTCTTAGGCATAAAACTCAAATTTAGGTCATGTTTACATGTCCACATCACTTCACTTGAACACAACACACAGTGTGTACTTTCACACAGCATTAAACACAGTTGTCTCAACAGTCTCATATTTATTATCTGTTCATTCATTCTTATTGACTGGGACAGTTGACTTTTTATTTTTCTCTCTGCTCTCTCTAGAACCTTTCCCTTAAATGTGTGACTATGAAATGTGAATATCTAGAACGGTTACAGTTACAGTAATGCTGGAGATGTACTTGACCCATTTTGTTCCTTTCAGTCATGAGATAGTTGTGTGTGTCACTAGTGACTGATTATACTCTTCTCACTCGCTCCAAAAAGGGCAGCTCTCTATGGTGTTATCCCCCCCCCCCACCACCACCACCCATAAACACTACAATTACACACACACACACACACACACACACACACACACACACACACACACACACACACACAAGCACATACACATGTACACACACACACAAAGTGCACTGTTTCCATTTGATATTTTGCCTCTTCCATTTCTCATTTATTTTGCTTAAATTTCTTGTTTTTGGTCATTTTCTTTTGTTAACTTTTTCTTTTTACTTTTTTCAAATGAAAATGACATCATATTTACATCAATTAGAATGTTTAAAGTCAAACATATCTCATTGATTTGTCTGTGATTTTATTTCTCTGCCTCATTTTCCTGGTGTTGAGAGCATGGATGCTCTACATACTAAGACAGCGAGGCATCCACTGATCCATTAGCAGTTGTGACACAGATGTTCCTCAAGCTAAAGTGCAGCCTAACTCTTTGCTCTTTGACCCTGCACACAGGGATGAGATTATAGGCTCTTAGCCCACAGACAAACAGTTAATCTGGACCAAATCCCACCACATTAGATACCATTCCCAATTACACATGCTGTATTTCTTCTGGCGAGGGGCCATTTCACATGACGGCATTCAAGGGATTAACTAAAGATGCATTAAGTTGCTCCTCACTGGATACCTTGCCCCAGCAAAACAGGAAATCACAAAATAACAACAAAAAAATCTGTTTTTTACTCAGTGTTGCGAGCATCTCCCCATCCCCCCAAATTTTCAGACTGTCACAAATGTGTGTGTGTGTGTGTGTAATGGATATTTTACCTCATTCTGAAACTGAATAAACACAAGCAAAATGGATATTAGTGTTTTCTTAGTTTAGAGATTGACTTGACCTTGTGTAGAGACCAACAACTCAGACACTATTCCACCATTACCTATTGCAAGAAGACCTGCTATCCTGGCTTAACAGGCTGTACATGGGGCAAATCAAGTGACTTATCCTCTTGGCCAAGCTTCAAATTGCTTCTGAAACCAGTAAGTGACATTTTCCTGTGAAGTCTTGGGCTTTCCTCAGGGGAAGATAGCACCTTGACACCTGAGTCTTGCTGCCCAGGAGCCAGGGGTGAGCCCGACTGCAAACAATCAACAGCTAGTCCACACCAGCCTCTCATAGTGCAATCCTCTGGGAATTGTAGTCTTAACAGCTTGACCCCTAGAAGTTCCACGAAGGGTAAGGCTTAGGATTCATTTGTAGGCCAAAGACTACATCAGAAGCTGCTTCATTCTCCAGTCATAGGAGAAGCGAGCAGTTCCCCAATAAATAGGCTGTTATTTGCTTTCATTGGACGTTAGAGTTGCAGTGACATGTGTGTTTATTTGTGTGTGGTGCAGAGCCTGAGTGTGTGTGTCTGTGTGTGTTGCCTGCCGCTGAGCTTGCGTTGCCGGTACATGTGTGAGCCAATCGATCCCTGCTGTGCAGAGTGGTGCTGGTCCCTGTGCTCGCTGGGGGTCTCATTTGATCCATAGGCGGGTGCATTTACATCTGTGTAAAGTTTGTTTATGCGTGCCTCCTCCTCGAAGCCCAGCACACATTCAACTCACAACCTGTCACGGTCAAGCAACCAGCACTAGATGAGTGTCTCTATCTCTCTCTTTCGTTCCCTCGCTCTCTTTATTTTTCCCTCTCTGTCTTCATTTCTTTTTTTTTCTCTTTTTTTTCTCTTTTTTATCTCTTAAAGATTCTCTTCCTTCCCTCTTTCTCAGTCTACCTAGTTTGTACAACCCTGTTGCCTTTTCTTTTCAACTGAGGACGACACAAATACAGATTGACAGCCTACAAATTGCTTCAGGACTCTGCAGTGTGGTGGTGGGGGTTGTCGTGGTGGCTTATATATATATATATATATATATATATATATATATTTTTATATTTATATATATTTATATTTTTTTTTTTTTTTATTATTATTATTTTTTTTTTTTTTAAAGCTACCATTTAAATTACAGCTCAGAGCAGATGACTGGTTTAGCGAGTATTGACACCAGCTGGCAAGAAATGCAAAAACAAGCTATTCCCTGGACAAATGAGATTTGAAAGGAGGGGAAAATCTCATTGTTATCTTGGCTTATTTCCATGCAATTTACTTTTTTTTAATGACTCCAAATGACTAAACTACAACTACTTTTATTGGTATATGTATTTACAGTAGATTGCTATGCATATTTTATTTGATTTTCTAAATTAAAGTCCTTATCTTATTTAATGTGGCACAATAAACAATTGTCATAAATGACGGATGCTATTCTGACTTCTAATTCAGTTGTCTGTCATCCATTTGATTGTAGAATATTCTGCATCGTTCATAATTCCTTAGATCTTGCTAATGGTCATATACTGTATCTCCTTCTATTCTCACATATGATATAGTGCGTGTCCTTATATTTCAACATCTGAGTGTCAACTGTATATTAGAAAGGCACATTCACAATAGAGGCAAGGCATGATCTGTGATCATTCTACCTTTCCTGATCCAGCCAGTCAATTCAGGGTGTAGTATACTGGTTAAGAAACCTGGTTAGCATGCTAGTAGCTTGGAAACTGTGGGTTAGAATCTCAAATTTGCCCTTGGGCAAAGCACTTAACCCTAAGTTGCTCTATGGGGAGACTGCCCCTGAAGTAATTGACAAATGTAAGTTTCTTTGGATAAAAGCATATGTTAAATGTGTAAATGTATGTAGCAATAATTTATTTAAGACTGAAGGAAGACACTGTTACCAAATTCATCACTACGGGTGTATCTGACTTACTCAAGACCATGGAGAGAGTCCATTTCATGCCCTTGTCTCTGCATTGAGGATGTATCAGGGTGTGACAGGAACAATCGGAGACAATGGGGAGGAGGAGGCTTCCTGTGAGATGGATGCTGTGTTGTGTCTAGGATTTTCTACAAATGGTTGGCAAGCAACACTAATGCCCTTTGGGCTACCACATAACGTAGGTAAGCACTCAAGGACCCTTTCCCTCTCTCTTTCTCTGTCAGTGTTTGTGTGTGTGTGTGTTTGTGTGTGTTGACCAGAAAGTTACTACAGATTCCATTTTTTTCCTTTGTAATCATATCACAAAGACACGTACATCATGGTAATAATTTTTCATTGTGCAAATTAAATTTACGCGCAAGACACTTAGTGTGGTTGTAATTCAATTAGACATGTTTGTATGCAAGGATGGACTGATTGAAGGAGGAGGGGCTGCCCCACTGACATGTTAATTATAATGAATGAACATATCTAATTTCCGTCAGCTAAATTCAAATCATATTATGGACGAGCGGCGATTGGTTGTGAACTTGGCTTACCCATCGTCCTCGCCTAACAGTGGTCATTTGAAAACAAACACAGTATTTTCTTTTTTTTTCAAAGTAAATTATTTGTTTTGCATTGATACATAGTAATTAGGCACCCATCAGAATAAAATCCCCAAATTAGATTAGATGATTAGATGCTAACGTCGTCCCAAGATTATCACATCTGATTGGTAGGTGAACCAAGGAGGAGGCCGTACTTCAACTTCTTTGTGCTTAGTTTTAGATGGTTTAAAGTCTCTCCTGGGATTTGGCGTTGGATGACTAAAAGAGCTTTCTTTGTATGCCTTTGTATGTGCTTTGACAGTTACTGCGGGTTGCCAAACACCGAAATTGTAAAGCAGCGCCTTGGAGTCAGAAAAAATGACTGTGTACCATCCAAGTCTATTTTACAGGCAGGTAAGCAGACATCTTTTTGTTAAAAAAATGTGCAGCTCTTACCTTGAACTTAACCTCCCACAAAACATGTGAGCATAGATTCTGACAACAACCGGGAATCAAAGAGCAAAGGCTTTCCCGGCATCCAACACCCCCTCTACACACAGACACACAGACACACACCCTCCCCTCTTCTTCCATTCCCCACACACTACTTCTAGCTTTGAAAGTAGAGTACTCACACACTCTCTTTTTCACACACACATACAAACAAACACACACACTCTCTCACACAACCTTCTCTTAGTGACAACTCAGGCTCCGCATCCCAAAATAAAGCTCGACTCCTCTCTGCCTGCTGTGTGTTTCACTGAGATTCTTTTCAAGGCAGAAGCAGACAGAGTTGGACCCCAGTCTGGACCGTGTGGGATCCGGCCCTATTCTGGGCCTCTATTGGGTCTGGGATTCTCTTCCAAAACAGGTTAGTAGTCTATCTATCTATCTATCTATCTATCTATCTATCTATCTATCTATCTATCTGTGCAATCTGTGCAATCACCTCAAATTCCCTCCTGTCTAGACTGCCAAGGAAAGAGAGGAGGTATATCAGGGTATTACACTGGCTAGATTCAAAAATATTTTTTCCCTAGCTCATCATTGTCATTTCAATCCCCTCTCCCAGCTCCTTCCTGTTCCTTTCCCTGCACTGCTATGTTGCATGCTGAGAGGTTCTTCTGCTTGCCTACTGACTCTGACAGCTCAGGCATTTCAGGGGCACCAAGTTGGAGAATGGCTTGCAGAGTGATTATCTGCCAACTCCTCCATGGTAATTTGATCTACGGCCTTCTAGCAACTCCAGTCTCACCACAGACACCAGCCCTACAGGTCATTACCAAATAGGCCCCAGGTTTCATTGCCTGTATTAAGAAAGACATTTTAGTGATGATGAATTTAGCCTCTTGCTCTAATACTGGTCACACAAGGTGATGCAAGGCACCAGCAAGTCTCTGAATCTCTACCTATCAAAGTTAGGCAGTTCATTAGATCAGTTCAAGTACCCTGTTGCACAATGTTCAATGCCTGAGGTGACACCAGCTAAAAAGTCATGTACTTCCACCTATCAAAATGAAACAGCTGGTCCAGACAGCATCACTGAAATGGTCTGTTGTAATGGGTTTGTTTTTTGTTTCTGCAGGCATATTTGGATATGTTTTCATGGTCACTTAAGGCACCCTCACACTCAATTCTACATGGTGCAGCACACTTTGCTTGCAACAGTATTCTCACAGTATAACTCTATTTGAGGTCCAGTAATAGGATGGCAGACAAGGCTCTGAACTGCCTGATATTGTGCTCTGTGTCATAGCACTGTGCCTCCTCTCCACTTGACTGAGTGGATCACACCTGTAAATCTCTTCCCAGCATGCTCTCCAGGCAGCATGCTGTACCCACCGCCACCCCCCCTTCAACCCGCCCACTCGCCCCCCAGTCCTCCCAGACCCTGCGGGCATGAGCATCAAAGCCAGAGAGAGTTCTCCGAGACGCCAAACTCACTTGTTCTCCAACCTCTCCAACTCAACACACACAGGCACACACACTTCCTCTACACTAGAACCCACCTGCTGAGCGTCTCTTGATCTAAGAGCTGATGTCACCTTTCAACCAACTCACATGCAGGTATGGCCAGGAAAGAGGGAGACCTTGGCCATGATCTCTCTCTCTCTCTCTCTCTCTCTCTCTCTCTGTGTGTGTGTGTGTGTGTATGTTTGTGTGTGTGTGTGTGTGTGTGTTTTCTAAGACAAAGGGGAGATTAGAGAGAGAGACAGGCAGAGAGAAAGAGAAAGAGAGATGAATAGCTAGAGACATAGGAGACATAGGAAACTGATTTATAGGCATAGAGAGAGAAAAAGTGTGCAAATGTGTGTGAGAGAGAGTGTGTGTGAGAGAGAGAGACACACATATGTGTGTGCCTGTATGTACTGTATGTGAGTTAGAAAGACAGATAGAGAGAGAACAAGTTGCACATATGTGTGTGCATGTGTGTATGTGAGTGAGAGATAGATAGATAGAGAGAGAGAGAGAGAGAGAGTGAGAGAAAGAGAGAGAGGCATCAACCACCTGGGTCCTCACTCATCTTTATGCTTTATTGCTGTTTCCATGGAGCTGTTCTCACTACGGCCAACAGACCTGGAAAAGTAGAATCTTCTGAAGCATGTCTCAGTGCTGCCACAAACGATTTGCTTCTCTCATTGATTTATTGAAGGCCACAATCTGCACACAAACGAATAAACAATCATCACATAAACAAATAATTATACATCATTTTCACTGCCACTAGATTTTTACTCTTTTCAGCAAAATTGAACATGATGAT